>CAOGCB010935763.1:0-11641 GCA_948266635.1 Cnidoscolus chayamansa | reverse complement strand
TTTCCACTCATCACCTTCTCTTACACGAATTTGGTAGAATCCATTAGCAAGATCAATTCGTGTGAAGATTGAAGCTCCATGCAAACGGTCTAGCATGTCATCAAGCCTAGGAATTGGAAATCTATACTTGATTGTGATTTTGTTTATGGCTCTAGAATCAATGACCATTCTCCATTTTCCATTCCTTTTGGATACTACAAATGCCAGAACAACACATGGAGATACACTCTCCCTTATGAATCCCCTTTTCAATAATTCATCAACCTGCTTTTGTAACTCATCACTTTCCTTAGGACTCATTCTATAGGACTGTTTGTGAGGAATTTGGGCTCCTATAACAAAGCTTATCTCGTGTTATATGGTTGTAAGAGGGGGTAAACCCGAGGGTAATGTATTTAGGAATACTCTCTCAAACTCACTAATCAAATATTGTACCTCATTTGGAATAATATGATTTAGTTTGGGCTCATCTTCCACATCCATAGGGACAAAGCTAGGTAGCTCCCCCATGATCTCACTCTTCTCATCATTGGACAATAACCTAATAACTCTAACCTCTTTTTTCTTCTTTATCGTTTTGGGCAACATAGGCTTAAGCAATATCATCTTCCCATTATGGAACAAGGTATAAGTGTTAGCTCTCCATTGGTGTTGAACATGTTATCATACAATTAAGGTCTTCCAAGTAACAAATGACAAGTTGTCATAGGAATAACATTGCAGCTCACTTTATCAACATATTTCCCTATAGCAAATGGAACAAGGCATTTCTTAGTCACCCTTTTCTCATGCATAGGATCCAGCCAAGTTAACTTGTAAGGGGTGTTGATTGGCTCAGTTTTCAGTCCCAACTTAGTGACTATCTCATTGGAAACAACATTCTCACAAGCTCCACTATCAATAACAACTTCACATAGCTTGTTATTTGTCAAACATCTAGAGTGGAACAAAGATTTCATCCTCCAATCCTTTTCACTCCTTTCTAAGTTCAGAACTCTCACCACAACTAAACATTCTCCATCCACCATATCATCACATTTAAGGACTCCTTCCTTATCAATATGCAAAACCAAATTTGCCTCATTGGAATCAGCAAGCAACAACACTTCCTCTATCTCTTCTATTTCCTTTATGATCATTATCTTTCTTGTGGGGCATTCAAAAGCAAAATGACCATAATCTTGGCAATTAAAACATTTTGAGGCGTTTTTAGAGACACTTTTGGTTAGTGGGGAAGTTTGAATATTCTTGGTTATGGTGGAGGTGTTTTGCGTGTTTGATGGGATTTTTGGTGGTGGTGTGTAGGTAGTCTTTGTAGGGGCAGATTGTGAGGTACTAAGGCTTGATTTGAAGGGTGTGGTATAACTAGAAGATTTGAAAAAGCTTTTGTTTTGGCATAAGTGTGCCAAACTTACTTCATTCCTCAAAACTAGTCTTTTTAATTCAATTAAAGAATTATAAGGATAAAAACTAACTATGTCTTGAATGTCAAGATGTAGAACTTAGAGAAAATGCCTCATGAGCAGTTCCTCAGTCTCCTCCACATTACATTTCATCAAAATCTCTTCAAATTCCATGGTATATTGTTCCACAGATTTGGTGCCTTGTTTGAGGCTCAACATTTTCTCAATCACCTTTTGCTTGTAATGAGGTGGTAAGAACACCATATCCATTTCCTCCTTCATTCGGTCCCATTGGGTGATCCGTGGTCTCCCTTCTTTAACCCTTTGCTTTTGCAAATTTTCCCACCAAAGGGTAGCATATCCCTTCAACCTCATGGCAACAAGCTTAATCTTCTTTGTCTTAGATACCTCCCTCAGTTCAAAGGCTCTTTGAATGGAATATACCATTCAAGATAGGCATCAACATCAATTTTACCATGAAATTCACGTAACTCAATCTTGTAATTAAAGGATTCCTCTTGTCTTTCACCACAGATGGGTTGGGGCATGTTTAGTTCTCCTCGACCAAAACCTCTATGAAAGGTCCTCTCCCTCTTCCTCTAAACCCGCCTCAGCCGAACACAAGCGGCTGGTCATCTTCATTAAGTTCTTCATCAAATAGCTCCTCATTCGATTTTCATGTATTTAATGGAGAATTTTGAATAATTTTTTCAAGGGCCTCATTCTTGGTCTTAAGCATCTCCATCTCTAACCTCATTTTCTCAAATGTAGCGGCTAAATCTTGTGGGTCAGTCATGATGTGTTTGTCTTTGTTTGTTGCTGTGTTTTGGGAATCAGACATGGGAAAAGGAAAGGAAAAGAAGTGTGGTAAATTATGGCTCTGATACCAAATGTTGGCGTGCGGAAGCAAAAACAACTATGGGGATGATGATAAAAACCTGAATAAAAAAAACTAGGTGTTTTTGGATTTATGGGCAGATTCAAACATATGATTTATAAGATGTTTTGCAGAAGAATGGCTAGGAATCTCGGGGTGATTCCTTAATCAAAGTTGAATTTTAAGATGTGAACAACAATTTCAAAGAGGAAGTTCTTTGTAATGATGAACAGAAAGAAAGTTATGTGCGTTTGAAATGAACTAGTTTCTTGAATATGGAAAACGAAATTGGAGTAAAAGATGAATTGATGTGAGATGGCTGATAGTTTTTGGTGTTTAAGGTTGGAAATTAGAAATATGGTAAGTGGTGAATGTTTTTGGATTACATACAAAACCCTTGAATGTTTTTGGATCACAAACAAAACCCTATTAGTTTTTGAAAACTAATAAAACCCAAAAGTGAAGAACACTTTGTCTTTCATTCAAATTTTGATACTCTTAATAGAAATTTGTTTCACTTAAATAATAAAACAAGAAAGGGGAGTTACAAGAAATTAAAGGCACTTAAAGCCATAAAAAAACTGCCAAAAGACTAATAGCCAACTATAATAAAGGAAAATAAAGACAAATAAAGCATTTTAAATATAAAACATTAGCCAAAAGAATTCCAAAGAGATTCTCACATCCTTCACTACTATGGGCTGAAATATGGGGTGAAATCAAGATTTAAGCACATCATTTTGGGCTTCAAAGTGGTCTTCAAATATAAAGGCTTGAAACAGCCCAAAAGGCTTCAAAAGAAGTTGGATCTTCATGCTATATATGGATTCTAAGTTGGGTTCTTCATTAGGATCAACATCATCATCTTCTAAAAGAGTACGAAGGCCCATGTCAAGAGTATCTCGGATGGCAAGGGCTGATGGACCTCCATCAAACGGGATCGAGAATTAGGGATGGGGTGGGAATAAATAAAATGGGTAAGCTATTTTGAAATAGCTTTGTGAGCAGATATAGAAAACATAAACATAAAATATATCTTTGGTGCTCGTGAACATGCAACATCATCAAACATTTCACCTTAGGTAATATTGTCATTAAGATCCCTAGGTAAGTTCCAGTTGGCATAACCATCTTTCGGGAACCACCCGAAATGTAAATATGCACCTAAAAGCAACTTTTGGTCATTTGGGACTTATAATATCATAAACATAAACATAGATATCCCTTGGAATGTCCTAACCTCTTTGGTGTTTCTTTCATTGGATAGTCCGTGGTACATCCTGAAGTACATGCCAAATGGACAACATATCATATATGAGGGACATTCCAAGGGATATCATCCATAATCATTGTAAAACATAACATACAGGATCAAGGATCATATAATACTACTTTTCACATAAACATGTATTCAATCCAATGCAACATATATTGTAATCTAATGTAAATCAATCTGCAGTAGTCGTGATGCATGAGCATGCCTTAAAACATACATTTTTGTATCGTAAAAGCATTTAGAAAGTATCCACTCACTTGGAAATTGACATGCTGATGAATCACTGGTTCATCACTACAATCCTTGATTTCCAAGGTTCGATCTTGTATTCTGAACTTCGAATTAAAGACTCAACTTAAATCTTAAAACATACTTAAAACATCCCATAAACCCCATAGAACATATCATAAACCTATTATAAACATTACCTCATAATTTAGGTTGAACTTGCTGGGCAAAGGAGTTTTGTTGGCAGGTTCGACTGCCACTAGCCTCCTATGCTACAAGTTTCAGCAGCTGAAAGTCTAACCTTGACGGCCGAAGCAAGACTTCATTTCTTCCCTATGAGATGCTTCCAGTTTTGACAACCTAAAATCCAATTTAGGCTGCCAAACCAAGATTTTGATAGTGACTAAAACCTTGGTTCTTGCATGATTTTCATGCCTAAAAAATTGCAACTCAATTCATTTTCACTTCTATACATTATAACACATTATAGCACATTAACATCAACTCAACTAACCTCAATCTAGCAACATGCAACATAATTCAACATGCATTTATCATATTCATGAAATTTCAAAATCTTACATAAGCCTAACATTTTTTTATTTCTTTGCATATCTTTAAATTCCATTACATGAAACATTACAACTTATTTTCTAGTACATTTTGGTATATATAAATTTCAAACTTCAAACTGAGCATGCATAAACCTCACTTAATGTCATTTTGTCATTTTTCTCAAAATCCTTCAATTTAACCTAATTTCATTTGTATAATTTATTTTATGTCATTTTGGACCAAACCTTTTAAGCAATCTTTCAAAAAACATAGAAGTTTTCTGCTTGGTGGATTCACCATTTAAAAATAGATTTTAAAGATTTAAAAAAAATGTAGACAACTTAAGAGCCTCACATCCCATTGAAAACGAAATTACTCATCCTTGAGTTTGTTCCTTCCTCGTACGTAGGAATATTGAAAGATCCTATGAACGGATAAGGGAGGATCAACATGTGAATCTAAGGATTGTTGATGTTGGTGTGATCACAAAGTGTATGACTAAAGAGACACATGCCCTTCAAGGACGAAGAGGGGGTGCCTAACACTTTCCCCACACGTGCAAAGAACCCCAGACCTGAGATCTACCGATATTCACCAGTGTCTTATTCTATGGCGTACGATAATTTTCTCTTGTTTCCCTTAAAACTAGGGTGAACGACTCCCTTGTGATAGCTTAGCGACACCACTGGGGACTTGCGGCCAGCTCAAACTTTATCTTTGGAAGAAGGTAAGTTGGCCTAAAGGTTCTAAGGCAAAAATAAAGTCACATTCGAGGTCACACCGATAGGCAATAGCCTTTGGATTTAAAACTTAAAATTTTGAAAGTCTATCTCCTTGCCCTTTCTATCACGTCTTATTCTTCATATACATCATCATAAATTTATATTATTTACTTCATTTTTTTACGGATCCGAATGGTTCTAGTTAAAAGGGGGAGGGGGTTTTAGAAAAGTCACTATGAGTATCACACACGCCTTGAAAGCTCTGTGCCCTAGCTATTTATCCCTAAGATGAAGGAGAATGCCCATGTAATGGTGCTTGAGGAACGTTTTCCCGGTAGTATCCGCCAAGGCTTTCACTTGGACTGGAACCCATCTTGTCATGAGTCGTAGTACCCGAGGAGCCTTTTCACGGTAGTACTATGGTGGTAAGGTGGGGCATTATTGTTTACAATGACGATTGTTCAGGGACCTTTAGAGGTTCCAAAATAGATCCTAGCCTTTGCCCTGCACAAGGATGAGGGATGAGACTAATAGGAGCCACTAGAGTTAATTGAGACTTTAAGACAAATAAAAAAAAGTGGTCAGCAATAGAGATGAAATGGTCCAAACAAACCTTACATCAAAAAAATCCCTCCATAATATCCTACTCTGAACTTTCCAATTCTCTCATCTCTATCTAGAGAAGTGATTTTAAGTCATGACATCATCCAGAGCACCATTAGCAAACTATTTACAGATTAATAGTGAAAGGCATGAAAGGGATTATGTCAAAAGAAAAATTATCTGCGGTTGGAAGGCATTAGCTCAACTAGACCGCATTTAGGTTAAGAACGGAAACACAGATCAGGAAGGGTTAATTGAGTGTTGGAATATACTTCCAAAAGAATACCAAGTCACTTCCGGGGTTAAATATGGAAAAATTGCCCAATTACTCAAACTGAGGGTGCAAAAATCGACATTACAAGCCCTCGTGACCTTCTGGACTGTCATATACACTTATTAGGGCCTAGAAGATTAGGTGCAAAAAAATAATAATAAAGAATAAAAAAAAGAAGATTGAATAAAAAAAGAGAAAAGAAAAAGAAAAAGAATAAAAATAAATGATAATAAAAATAAATAAAGAAAAAAGAAAAAAAAAGAAAAAAAAAAAGAAAAAGAAAAAAGGGCAAGCGATGCTCAGAGGCACCGCCTAACCCACTATATATATATATATATATATATATATATATATAAGGAGAGAAACAATAGAGAAGAGAGAGAGTCGGGGAAGAAGGAGAAAAAAGAAGAAGAAGAAGAAAAAAAGAAGAAAAGAGAAGAAGAAAAAAAAAGGAAAAGGAGAAGGAATAGGGATATCAGCAAGGGAAAAATTTCCAACAGGTCGATATTTTTATTTTAGTCAATTAAATTTGATCTAAGGCCTGTTTTAGCTACTAACAATTTAGGCTTCAATTTATTGTGATTGAGTTTGAAAATTTTGGAGATTAATGATTTGTTATAGGAAATATCTAGATTGTATTTCTATTTTATATGACCAAATGATGTCTAAAAATAACGAATTAATTTAGATAAGGCAGGAAATGTTAAAGAGTAGGTTAGGCAAATAAAAAAGTAAGGAAAAATTATTTAGCAATAAAAAAAGTATCAAAATATTGACCTAATCGAGTTAAAAACTCGATATTTTGCGAAGTGCTGTATATATACTAAAATCATATTATGTTACTGCTTCATTTTAATTAGACCATATGTTTGTTATTCATAAAGATTTTATACTTGAGATATTTGCATAAATGATCTATAATTGACACAGAATGGCTACGGCCAATATGGTGATCATAAAAAAGGTTGTGATAGCAACTTTGGGCACGAAAAGTGCAAACAGTCATAGATTTTGCATCTGAGTCTAGAATGACATAAAAGTATACCGAATTGTGCATATTTCATATACGAATACATAGAATAGTCATTTGGTATAGTTCATACATAATGCTAATATTTGTTTCTTGATGACATATAACGACACGTAAAAGACTTGAAATGATAATATTGGCCTATTGTACTTTAGTGGGTATCAGAGTTAGCATAAGGGTATGACATGCCATAGTTCTTAGCAGTATTGCACCATAAAATTGATTTTGAGGCTACTATGGGTACCTTAACAATTTGGCTAATTTAGAGCCTCACCACATATAGACAGACAGTTTAGGCGCCTAATACTTGTTTTGTTCAACACTTGTACTTGGTTGCCTACATTCCCCGTATCTAGCATTGAGCCTTTCATAAGTTACATGGGCCTAAAAAGAAAATAAAGCTTTACATATAGTAATTGTGATACATGCATTTGAAATTGAAAGATGCAAAACATGTTTAATTATTATATGATCACATGTTGAATTTTGAGGCATAATATGTAAAGATGATTGGGATACAGTTTGTTAAATGGTAAATTAAGCCTATTGATGTGCTATATTATATTGTTATTATTTTTTTTATATACCCACTGAGCAAGCAGCTCAACGCATTGGATGGTTTTCATGCGCAAGTAAAAGACAGTAGGGCAGTAGGAGATTCATCCACTGATCCACAGTAGCAGTAGCAGTAGCAGCCAAGGGAACACATTAACTGGTTCATCAAGAACTTAGACACTGTATTTTATTAGTTTTGGCATGTACATAGAGTTTTAAATAATCATATAATACATAGTTGGGTCTTGTGAATTAGAATGTTATTAATATATTTTATATGATGAGATGCTTGTGTTGAGATGAGATTGTAAAATTTTGAACAGGTCTGAAAGTACAAATTTGAGGGCCCATATATCTAGGGGGAACTCTGCCCAAATTTTTAGTCTAATTAAGTTAATAGGCTATAGAAATGAAATATATATTATAGAAAAGAAATTTATGGACAAGGTAAGTGAATATAACAAACTAAAGAACAAATAAAGGTGATTAAGTGGCGCATCCTACTCGAATCTTCATAGGTTCGGGTAGGGGGTGCTACATGGACCCTGCATACCCGATATTCTTTTTTAATGACGTAGATCCACTCCTACCATATAAGAGTATTGAAACTTGCTTTTGACACCAAGTAAGCACCCCCACCATGTATACTTGCATCTGAGCAGCAAAGATACTCATAGGAGGTTAGCAATACTCATACAAGTCCCTGTAAAGGAAGTTCAAGAATAAGAAATTCACATGGGAGATTTAGGAGCTTAGAGTCGGCATTACCTCAGACGAATCTTCCTACGACATTGCAACTGGCAAGACTTTGAGGCTACATCCCGAACCATAGCAATTAGTTTATATAGGCTCATCATGTTCCCTTTTTATGACAGACATGATTAGCCAATAAGTAGTGCATTTCTATAGCGACTTAGAGGACCATAGGGTAAATCTTGTGCCAGCCATGTTGGCAAAAACCTTTCTCTCCTTGACTTATTATAGGCAAAAGGGGGGAAAAGAGCTTAAAATGTGTGAACCCCTCCCCAAAGATGCTAATGCAAGGTGCAATGCAAATGTAAATAGGGAATGAATGCAAGGTGCAATGCCAATCAGCGCTACTCGTTATCCAAACTCAGAAATTTATATATAGAGAGAAGAAATTCATTTAAAATTCATTTTGTATGATCAAATGGGGAAAAAAGATTCCCAAATGCACATCATATGTCCAATTTTCATTTTATTTATTTTGTCTTATTTAAACTCCTGGGTCAAGGTGTCCTTAAAGAAAAGACACCTGACCATAGCAAAGGTAACCTGCAAAACAAATACATTTAAAAATAATGCCCTCAATGGGTGGGTTAGTTAAAAATGCAATTGTGACCAACTTTTATGCAAAATGATTACATAAATTTTAGTCCCCAGTGGAGTCGCGAAGCTGTGAACCCCTCTCCAAAGCTGCTATGCAATGGATGCAATGCAAATGGAAATAGGGATGAATGCACGTGAAAGCGTGTGTGAGTCGCCACCTAGTTTAATTTTTAAGGTTAATAAGGAAAAACCCTATGACTCCAATTTTAATTTATTTAACCTAATTTTTAGATTAATTAGCCCAATGAATTAAAGCCTAGTCTACCAACCCAAGATGGATCCCGAGACCATGTCATGCAATTAACCAACCATTTTTAAATATGTATGAAATGCAGGGTAGAAATATGAGTTTGACAAATTTAATGCTTTTAGCAATTTTATCTTTATTTAATGATAAAGAATGATGAAATTGATAACAAAATGGAAAGAATGATAACGAAAATGGAAAAAATAAATAAGGCAAAATGGTAAAAATGATAAAAAAAAATAATAAAAAATGGTGACTTGTTATTTGAGGTTTGTTCTCAAATGTGCCTATGTACCCCTTTTTTTAGAATAAGGGATGAAAGTCAACGTAGTTCGGAACTTGCCTTTTTAAAAGGGCTTTGATTTTTGGGCCTTATGGGCCAAATTGAGTTTTGGGCTTTTTGTTGCCAAAATCATGTTTTTGGGCTTAATATGCCAAATCTATGCATTTTGGGCCTTATAGGTCAATTTAGTGAATTTAGGGCCTTTTAAGCCAAATTAGTAATTTTTACACCTTAGGGCCTGATCTGATCTCATGGGCCATTTTTAGGCCAGATCTGATTTCATTGGACCACTTTTAGGCCTTTTAGGCTTATATTGGTGAATTTTGGGCTTTCAAGCCAAATCTGAAGTTTTGGGCCTCTTTAGGCCTGATCTAATCTCATTGGACCTTTTTATGGCCGGATCTGATCTCATTGGGCCTTTATGGTCAGATCTGATCTCCTAGAGCCTTTTATGGACCAAGTCTGATTTCATTGATCAAAATAATAAATTAAAATTTAGGCAATTTTGTTGCCAAAATAATGCAATGTGGGCTTTATGGCTACAATTATGAATTAATTGGACCATTTTAGCCATTTTGTTTGATTTATGGGTAATATGCCAAAATTATTTGTTAATTAGGCATTTTTGGCCCATAGATCTGGATCTAGCTTAAATACCTCGATTATTGATTAATCGGGCGTTTTGGCTTAGATCTGTATAATTAAATCAAATATGGATGTATGCATAATGATTATGCTTAGAGTGTGGAGTAGAAGAGAAATTATGCATGAGATACTTTAATTTAAATAAAGAGATAGAGTTTGAAGAGAAGTGTACCTGGTTTAGAAGTCTACCACTGCGGAGCTTCAGTTTGTTAGATCAATGAATCAATATTAATTTAGGTGATCAACAATCAAACAAGAATGCAAGAATTGATGCAATAGGAAAGCTGTAGAAGAATCGCAAGGAGCGAGGAGGGAGAGTGAATGCTGAAAACTCAAAGCGGGGCCCCGAGAATGGAGCTGGAGCGGCCTTTTATAGGAAAATTGACTTAGGGCGGTAACCTACCACTCAAGGCGGTAAGTTACCGCCTAGGGCTGTCATCGCCTCGGGCAGTAAGTTACCGCCTAGGGCAGTCACCGCCTCGGGCGGTGGGTTATCTCCTAGGGCGGTCACCGCCTCGGGCGGTGGGTTACCGCCTCGAGTGTTATGTTACCGCTTCGGGCGGTGTGTTACCGCCTCGGGCGGTATGTTACCGCTTCGGGCGGTCATCGCCCCAGGCGGTGTGTTACCGCCTTGGGCGGTAAGCTACCACCTCGGGCGGTAGGCTACCGTCGTGTAGGGCGGTTTACACTATTTTCTTTCATTTCAGAAGCTTTTCAGGGAGTTTCAGACCTCTGAAAATTATTCCGAGAGTACCTTTGGGTCCCTCGCGACGTTCTGGACGTTTGGAGTACCATATTGACATATTTCTGGGATAAGTTTTTATTGGGTTCTATTCCAACTAAATTGTTTGCAGTCTAGAAAAATAGGCTTTTTGAGCCTAAAAATTCGAGCATTCACACATAGCATCTGTGCTATCAAGCTTCCTTAACACCCTTGAGGTCCTCTCCAACTACATTTCCACCACATAAGGATTTGTGGTTCCCGTAAAGTCAACAGCCCCATAAGCTATCAATTTGTCAAAGTCTTTTCTTGGCTGTTCTCTACTAGCTGCCAAAGGAGCTTGTGAAAAGTTCTGTCCTTACAGCAACATTAACAAATTAGCTATCTGAGTAGCTATCAGATTAACTGAGGAAGCTACTGGCATTTTAGCCACTGGAGTTCCCTCAACTTGTTCTTTCTGAATTGACTCAACTCCTCCTTCCACTCTCTTTCCAAATTTTGATGCACCCTCTGCCTAAGGATTATGGTTTCTACCACCTTCCTCTCCAACAATAATGACTCTATCAGTCATTTTTCCCTTTCAATCTATATGTTTCACCCCCTGACAAAATATAATTATCACAATCAGTACCAGAGGTAATACATATATCCCAAGCTATGTAACATATCACTAGAGGCAGTAAGTATAGTTATCATACACAATGTTCAACAGGCTCTGATACCAAACAAAACATGTCACATCTACCCATGACATGCCTCCCACAGAATGACTAATGATTTCCCACTTCCTCTACAGAAAATCATTACTCACCCTGTAAGGGATAGTATTGGATCATTGCCCTATAAAAATTCTGTGAAATTTTTTATTTATT
>CAOGCB010935742.1:0-22163 GCA_948266635.1 Cnidoscolus chayamansa | reverse complement strand
AAGTCTTCTTTAAGCAAATTTAACAAGTTTGTAGGTTTAGAATGATACTCAACTGGGTCCTCAAAAGAAAAATCATTTAGATTCTGATACTATAAAAGACTCGAGCTTTAAGAGATAAAGAAAAGCTAAAACAACAATAACAACAAGCCTTAGTTCCAAACAAGTTTGGGGTCGGCTGTATGGATCCTCTAACAAATAAAGTCACAATCAATATTAACAATCACACGCCTTAGACTCCTTCCATTACGCGGATTTTTTGCCTCCATTCAGGTTTATTACAAAATAAATCTGCATCAATATTTAAGGCTCGTAAGTCTCTGGCTATTACTTCTTTCCAAACTGTCATAGGTCTACCTCGACCTCACTTAGCCCCATCAACCATCAAGTTCTCACACTTGCGAACCGCCGCATGGAGAGGTCTCCGTAAAACATGCCCAAACCAAAATTCCCAACGAAGTTGTCAAATTGAGAATCAAAATATTTATTTTGTGAATTGAGAATCAAATTGTAAGATTTGATAAAAATTCCCAAAATTAATTTTAAAAATAACATACGTTCTAAAAAGAATCAGGTCATAATGATATATTTTGATAATTATAGAATTATCATTTAGCCAATGAGAATGATATTCCATAATAGAATAATATATCTTTATTATGTTATCTAGTTTTATGTTACAAATTATGAACTCTTGATATCATTGTGCATGTGCTATAGAACCCCTTTTAATCTGACCAAATAATTAAAAAATAAAAAGAATAATGCATTAAATTAAAATTTTAGAATATATTAATATATCATACAACAACAACAACAATAAGCCTTAGTCCCAAATCAGTTGGGGTCGGCAACAAAATAAGCTCATATTAATATATCATAATTTGACAATTATAATTAGAGAAGTAAATTTACAAAAAAAAAAAAAAGAAAAAGAGAAAGAGAGGGAAATGAATGGTTAGTGGGAAAAAAAAACGAAGAGAAGATTTTATATGTACTTTTCATAAGAAAAGTAAAGCAAAATCTTAATTTTGAAAGTATAAGGTCTAACTGCCCTCTAGAACAAGAATAGACTGAATATGTAAATTCATATCGATTCACAATTGAATCAAAAGGTTCAGACATGATTTAGGTATATTTGAGATTCACCCCATACATTCATGCAATTGTGATGGAGAATCAAATGAAATCGTATGAATCGAATCAAGAATTGTAGGAATCTAACGACAGTGGGTCCAAATAACCATTATAAGGTGTTAGCATGGTTTTAATAAAGGCAGTTAAATAATATTTATAGGTTTTTGAATGTTACCCCGTTATTTAAAAGGTTCTTGTGAATTGTATGGGTAACAACGATTATCACTGTTATGTAACGGTAATGGCTGCTACCCCAAATAATGCATTTACTGAAAGTGACATGAACACACATTTTTTTCTTTCTTTTTGTTCAATTCTCAGTGTTTTGGTTATGCAAAGTAATTGTTTTTGTTATATTCTCTCAAAAATTTACTTAAATTTCTACTCATCCTTCAAATGTCTCCTTTTAAACTAATAATCATCATAAATACATATTCCATAATTGGTTCTTATAAAAGGGGATTTTTTTTATGTTTTTACAATATCTTTCCATTATTTGTTGTTTTTGTTGAAATACCATGTTAGTTATGGAATAACAACAACAACAACAACAACAACAAGCCTTAGTCCCAAACCAGTTGGGGTAATTATGGAATAACATTAGATAAAAAAAATTTAAACTTCATTAATATTTGCTAGTGGTAAGTATAATCCTAGAGTTGGGAAAAGTAAATTTAGTAATAAGTTTGAAACTCTTAAATGAATAGTAAGTTCAAAACTTAATTGTAGATTTAATACTTGTCTTAATTATAGTACCCCATATATTTTGAATAGGTAAGTTGAAAAATTGAAAAAGATATTATGTAATTTTCTAATAGATATCTGTTTTTAACAATTAAAAAAATTAATTTTTTTTGGTGGTAATATGATTAGTTATTTACTATCTATATAATTATTTTTGAATGCAAATTAATTAACATTAATGATGTTTAAGAATGATAGATTTAATGTATTTATTTGATTTGTTGTGTATCTTAGTTCTACTTGCATCTACCAAAATCTACTTATTTTATCAACTCCACAATTTAAAAAAAAAATAAAATTGCATAAAACTTGGCGATTACCAGTTACAGCTGTTACAAGCCTGATTTCGTTGCTCGTGACTGTGGTCGCATTCAATTTAAAACCGTGGGTTTCTGTGTTCTGTGTGTAAATGGGTTGACTGGTTATTTATTGATTAATGTTTAATCAAGTTCTATGGATATGCAGGTTCAAAAGACCATATAAAGGTGCAGGGTGAGATCCTGGAGGGTCTTGTTGCTCGGGTTGTAAGTTCTGACAGCTCAAAGCACATAGAAGATGTCTTGAGAGAACATCCTCTCCCACCAGCCGAAGGAGGTATAATGCTTTACCCTATAAATGGTCATTTTTTATGTGATCTTGGAGACCTGTTAGACATTTAATTACCTAATGTCTTACTCAAAATAAGACATGCTCCTTTTTTCCTTTTTCAACCTACATGATGCTTGGGAATTTTCCTTTGCCATAGTCTATGAATTTGGGATTTTAAACAGTACTGGTTAAAAGACAAGTGAGGTGTATATGATTACTAGCTGTAAATTTTAGTTTCATGAATCTATATGTTAGGACAAGATTCATGGAATACCTAATAAAAAAAAGGTAGATGAACCCGTTTTTACTGCAATTGAATAAGCAATTGATATACAACACACATGGTTTGTGTCAATTTACTGTTTATGTACCAAGATTAGTATCCTGCTGTGGAATCTGTCAGGATATAATTTTTAAATCATATTTTCCTTTGCTGTGTTAGGCTAAGTTTGGCAGATTTTCATGACTATTTATTGTACATGCATGGTAAAAAATTCTGGATTCTTCAGAATTCATAATTGGACCAAATAAATCAACTAAATCAGCAGAATAGTGCAGGCAGGAAAAAAAGACGCAATTAGAGGGTTCCTTGTTTTATTTCTCTTAAAAAATACATTGAATGAGCTTTTCTCTGGCAGAGAAAAGTCCTTGATGATCTCACTAACGGTTTGATTGGATGTAGGTTTGTCTTTTTTCACTTTCCTGTTATGTTCTGTTCTTAACATTAACCGTCCCATTCTCACGGTTGTTTCTATAATAGTCTTTTATGATCTCAGCTAATTTAGGAGTCTTTTTGCCTTCAAAATTTCTCACCATTGTTTACAAGTCACTGTTTTTTCTCTGTTATTTTCGTTGCGAAATAGTTAAATAAAGTAGTTTAATGATCGTAATTTTTATTGTTTGGAATTGCATTTTGGTAAATAACTATTTGCTGTTAGCTGCTCAATTGCCTCATGGAATGACATAACTAAATGTTTAATGAACCTTTTTATTGATCTTCTGGAATTACTGTTTATACTTCAGCCGACATTGATATGGGACCAACTCTAAGGGAAATTTGTGCTGCTAATAGGACAGATGAAAAACAGGTGACTTTGGGATCCTTTTGACATGAACTAATTTTTATTAGACTTGCATAGAACTTAGATTTTTGAAGTACAAAGGGATTTGGGTTTAAGTGTCTTTATTAAATGTAAATATTCCTTCTTTGTTGAAAATACTGTTGCAGCAAATAAAAGCGCTACTTCAGAGCATTGGCTCTTCTTTTTGCCCTGATAATTCAGACTGGTTTGGGGTTGAAGGTGGTGATAACCATTCTAGAAATGCAGACAGATCTGTTGTTTCAAAATTTCTACAAGCACACCCTGCTGATTATTCAACCAAGAAGTTGCAGGTGATGCCATTTTGCAAAAATATGTGTTGCTGCTATTCTGTCTACAGTTCTTTGATGATGTCTTTCCACTCTGTCCATTCACTGTTAAACAAATTTGATGTTAGAGAAGCTATTTACAATGTATTTTTGTCTGTCCTAAGATGATTTTGCTTTGTTGAACTGAACCAGGAAATGGTTCGTTTGCTGAGAGAAAGACGCTTCCCAGCTGCTTTTAAATGCTACCATAACTTCCAAAAGATTGATTCTGTATCAAGTGACAACCTTTTCTACAAGATGGTTATTCATGTCCATAGTGACTCTGGATTTCGGCGATATCAAAAGGAGATGAGGTGGTTTCTAATTCTCAATTTGCATTGCATTCAACTTGCTGATGAACAGTTTTTAGGTCTCACTTTATTGTCCATGATGTGCATGTTATTTGGAGGCCTAATTGAAGTATTGCTATGTTGTAGGCACAAGCCAGGATTGTGGCCATTGTATCGAGGTAATTTTTAATATTGATCATAATCTTTAATAAAAGAGTGGGCTCACATTCCCTCTTTCTTCATGAAGTGTTAAAATGTGCCTGCAATATAGTTAATAATCTATATTTGAAGTACACATTATCATGCCCTATTTGTATCTAACTTTTCTCCTCAAGGTGGTTGGTGGTGGAAATAAGATGAAACAGAAGAATTTTTTTTCTTTATTTAGGGTGGGGGAGTTGTGAAGGAATAAGAGTTAAGAGTGGAACTTTTTTCTCACACATAAATATTGGCTCAGGTTTTTTTGTTGACATCAATTTATTTAAGGCAAAGAGAGCTGCTGAAATTGCAAATGATAACAATAAAATGGAGGCTACTATTAATGGCAATGGGGCTGTATCCGCAAAAGATGGTATAGCAGATGAAGATGCAAATTTAATGATCAAATTAAAGTTTCTCACTTACAAGGTATGTGCAAGTCAAGGAATCCACTTTCATTTATACTTGGAATGTCTAATTCTGGCCTATGCTTGAATTCCAGAAAACATAATGTGATAATACATTCATTATTTTCTTTAGAAACAACTGCTTGAGATTGAGTTGATTAGGTGGAGTAAACATATGAAGTCCTTTTAATTGCTAAACCTTGTTGCAATCTTTCACTACCAATTTTTTTTATGAAAGATTGTCAAAATTTGTAGACAAATTTGATTGTCGCAATTTGTAGACATATCTATTTGATTTTGTTGTCAAGGAACTTTCCTTGTGGTGAATATTTTCTTTTGTTTGTTCTCCCCTCAAACTTGATCCACATGGTGAAGTTTTATTCCAAGAGTGGATTTGCAACTGTCAATCCTCATTGTTGGAACATCCAATATCGCAAATAAGCTGCCTTATGCATGGAGATGAGAGTTGGCTGTGGGATTCTTGAGTTTATAAAAGGGTAACTTGTGGTAATAGTGGAGATATAAGGTGGTTTTCTTGGCTTCTTTTTGGACTTCTGCTTCTAGTGCCCTTAGAGGAATGTTGACTGTTGTTGATTATTTCTTGACATAATTGGAGGGCTTCAATATTTTAGTTTTTTCCTTTTCTTTTTCTTCTATCCTTTGTTAGTTATCTCCCATTTCGTGTTCTTTAATAAAATTTTTCGTTTCCATAAAATTATACGATATTGAGAGATACTGTCAGTTGAGGAGGATCAACCGTTGTTGATTTATTTTTCTGTTGTTTTGATGCATCTAAACGATGGATATGATAAATCTTATTTCCCAGAGTAGAAAATTTATTTCTTAGTAATTTGATATTTGGATTGTATATGCTATTCTAGTTGATTGGTAATGAAATGTGACTGTTACATGCTGTAAATGTTCTTTTTACAGTTAAGAACCTTTTTGATCCGCAATGGTTTGTCAATTCTTTTCAAGGATGGCCCATCTGCTTACAAGGCCTACTACCTGAGGTAGGGTTTTATGCCTTGACTGTATCAGTGTGCATAAAAACCTAAATGAAGGATTTGTTGTTGATATTGGTAGTTTTTCTACATTTTCTTGTCTCTTTAAGGAGATCCACAAAGTCATGACCATGTTCTTTCTTTGCATAAAGTTTGTAAATTGTCAATTGTGGTATGCTTTTGCTACTGCGAATTTATGATATTTGTCATCTTGATGGTGCTATATTTTCAATTTATCTGAAAATTTTAAGGTTTCAGCCCCATCATTATTTCTGAGAAGTCTCTATTTTGACATTCTAGGCAGATGAAAATATGGGGCACATCAGCTGGAAAGCAGAGAGAACTCAGCAAGATGCTAGATGAATGGTGCTTCTGGAACTATTTTGTTTGTGCTTATTTGCACAGATTAACATTTTAATCTCTGCAGTTGGTTAATTGGTGATTTTTTCTTTCATAAAATTTTTAGGGCTGTATACATCCGAAGAAAACATGGAAAGAAACAGTTGTCATCCTCAATATATCTGAGTGAAGCTGAGCCTTTTCTTGAACAGTATGCAAGCCGAAGTCCAGAGAATCAGGCTCTGATAGGATCTGCTGGAAGTCTAGTTAGAGCTGAAGATTTCTTGGCCATTGTAGAAGGAGACAGGGATGAAGAGGGTGATCAGGAGACAGAGCGAGAGATGGCGCCACCAAGCCCGGTGCACTCAGTTAAGGACACTGTTCAGAAGAAAGAGGGTTTAATTGTATTTTTTCCAGGTAAAATGACCTTCAGTTTAGAGGTACTATTTGGAAAAAAATTTTCATAATGACTTATGAACTTCTTTTTCAGTTAAAGAGATTAGTGTGATTTGTACTGTTTTTCATATTTAGGCAGGTAATGATTAAATTTCTAGGGATTGGGTACATACTTGAAAAGAATCCAATTTTAAGTAATTGGGCAAACTTCAGTTTTAAATGTTGTGATAGTTCATGGAGTATCTATATGGGCCTTTTATATCATTGGTTTATCTTGATAGATGCTTTGAACTTGCAATATTCAGGAATACCTGGTTGTGCTAAGTCTGCTCTTTGCAAGGAATTACTAAATGCACCTGGAGGACTTGGAGATGATCGCCCTGTACATAGTTTGATGGGGGACCTTATCAAAGGTATGAGATATTATGCAGCAATTGATGTTGCTATTTTCCTCTCAGCACACTACACCACAGAGAGAGAGAGAGTTCAAACTTCAATCTTGTTGTACATCCCAAATAAACCACGTGTTTGATCTGGTCCACACTTTTAAATGTATGGAGTTATTTTTTTCCTGGATCTTTAATCTTTGCACTGATTATTAGTTTCTACTTTTAAAATATTAATGATGACAAAGCCTTCAATGGCATGTAGCATCACCCTTATTATTTTATGTTAAATGGAAATTTAGATATATGAAGTAAAAAAATCTATCAGAGGTTCTACATGATATTCTCAAAATTGGATGATTACATAGATAATTGAGTCAAAATTTTCATTTAAACACTTAACTTCTATAACTAGTTACTGTAAGTCATTATATTTCCTAAAAATTTAAGTCTTGATATATCCTGTAATATAGCTTGTGATTTGTGTTCTGTGGTTGGCCATGTAATATTTTTGGACAGGAAGGTATTGGCAGAAGGTTGCTGATGAGCGCAGGAAAAAACCATATTCTATAGTGCTTGCTGACAAGAATGCACCGAATGAAGAAGTTTGGAGACAGGTAATCTGATTGTCGATGGACTAGAAAAATTTACTATCATGCTTTTATGGACCAAAGAAAAACTGGATAAATGAAAAGAGGTCCTCCCTGTTTATTTCAAGTGCTCATCTTGTGGTGAATCATGAGTGTTGATTATTCTTTGATAGTAATATAATAGTGTCTTAAGTTTTTCATTTCAACTAGAGGCCTGTATCACATATATGCTCGTAGTTGAATTTATTTCTTTTCTTAGCTTTTGCAAGTTGATTCACATGATCCTCCAAATATGGTATTATAGTTAAGCAATGAAGGTTACAGTCAATCATAATATACTGGATTTGCATACAGAAATCAAATGCATTAGTGTGGCCTGGTAATTTGTGATAGCTTTTTCCAATTGGATGCAGATTGAAGATATGTGCCGTAGCACTCAAGCATCCGCTGTTCCTGTTATACCTGATTCTGAAGGTTATTATACTCAAGCTACTGAAGCTGCTAGGTTTTCATGTTTTTTTGTTTTTTTGGTTGTAAACAATAATAACATGATTGTTCCTTTTTGTCATCATGTGCTTGTGAAACTGTTGCTGCATATTATTTGGCTTTTCTAGTGATGCTTTTTGTGCATTGTTTATATTGATGGCCAAGAGCAGCCATCATGCAAGGCTACAGACTCATGAGATTGGGACACATACTGAAGCTCGAAAATCGTTCATTGACTTTCCTCCTCCTATAGATAGCTTCAATTTTTGAAATGATTCTAGTTTTTTATTACTTCGGGTTTTCAAATTTCAAATTATTATAATACTGGATAGAACAAGAAAATGATTAATGCTAAGGAATACATTACATATGCATATCGACCAAATTCTTTAGTCTGTTGCTTCATAAGATTGTCATTGTGATGTGGTGTATTAGGAAAGAAAATAAAGCTACCTCCTTCACGTCTGTCTTCCTTTACATAAATGAACCTGACAAGTAACTGATATTCATGTTATTCTACTTTCCACCAAGTTATTCTCTATTTTTTCTAGTTACTTGCTGCTTCCTCTCTTTCCCGTATCTCCACATATTTGTCAACTGCATTCATGCTTATTTGAAAACCATGTGTGGATTCTTGATGAGGACTACAATGTTTTTTGACGTTCTTTTGCCTTTTGTGTTCTGTATACATGCTTTTGCAGTTCTGATAAATGATTATTATGCTTGTTAATAATTTCTTTTTGGAGCTTCTCTCCATTAATTTTTCCATCAATTCTTATTTGGTAGGATAACATGTGCAGTAGAACTCAGCTACTTAATGTAAAGTATGCAACTGTTTCTTCACTACTGTTGTTTGTTACTTTTTTATCAGCTACATAAAATAAATCCAAGTTTTTCTTGCCTATTCTTAAGCAACAGGGTGCTTTGTTACAAATTGAGTTTGGCAACTACAAAATGGTCAATTGAATTTTATGTTAGTCTTCACTTTGGTGTTTCATGCTGATAAATATTTTGATTTCCATTATTATAGTTTTTAATTTATGCTATTGAATTATATGAATCATTCCATGTTAAATATTCAGGAACGGATTCAAATCCATTTTCCCTTGATGCGTTATCAGTTTTCATTTTCCGTGTTCTCCAACGAGTTAATCATCCGGTACTTCTCATCTCTGCTTCTTTAGTTGCAAATGTGCCAAATACCAGCTAACATAATTGTCAGATAACTTTGATCTTTTGGTAATTTAGAGAGGGAAAGAATAAAGTAGAGTAGCAGAGACTAGAGGAGAATAGAATAGAATAGAAGAAGATAGAAGCAGAATAGGTAGAGTAGGAGAGAATTGGCGAGTGTTTGGCAAAATTTTCTGATGCTTTCTTATTTTTGGTTCATGCTACTTATAGTAGTGTGAGCTGGAGTTTGTTACAGCAAACTCTCCCTCCAATATTCTCTCTCCTGCCAGCTCATTCATAACAACTTCTATGCACATGTTTTACTATACACATGCTTTATTTCTGCTATTTACTTGCTATTTATTCTTCCTACATCTCCTATAAGTAACAATAATTTGATTATTATCGTCCTAAAACATTTCTTAACTATGAACTTAGGGCAATCTGGACAAAGCATCTCCAAATGCCGGTTATGTGCTTTTAATGTTTTATCATCTTTACGACGGAAAGGTATTATTCTTTGCTGTTGGTATATTGTGTGTGCCTACCCTTAAAATCATTTTTTAACCGCTTGCATTTTCCAGAGTCAAAAGGACTTTGAGAGTGAATTAGTTGAACGTTTTGGTTCCCTAGTGAAGATGCCATTGCTGAAATTAGATAGGTAAGAGTAAATTGAAGCTAAGACAGTTGGACACTCTTACATTGTTAATTTTCTCATATTTCTTCTTCTTTTGGTCTATGAATATTTTTTCTTGTGCGATGACTACCTATCCTATGATTACTTTCACCTATCCTGGCATTCTCATGATCAGATAAACTGCTGTCTTATGCTTTCCTTCCTAGTTCCTTGCCACAGAGGGGAAGCATTTGATCCTTGATTAATCACTGGAGAGTGGAGAGATAGAGATCTTTACAAATTAATAATAACTTGTGTGTATAAAACATAACGCAGAAAGTAGTTTTCATATCAATAGCTTAACTAAAATTATTTAGTTTAAACATATTATTTTTAACCTAAAACTCATTAGAATTGTAAATTAGTTGAGTTGCTCATGAACTACTCAAGACTTGGCTCGATAAAAGCTTTGCTCATCTTGGCTTGTTTTCTAAACAAAACGAGCTTGAGCATAATTATTTGGCTTGCGCTTGGAAAATTTTGATGAACTAAATTTAAACTCTTTAAAGCTTGGCTCAACTTGGTTTATATGCACTCTTACATGATCTGTTGAAAGAAGTGAGAATAGTGGATGGGTGGGAGGACTTGCTCTGGGGCTGTGAGGAGCCTAGAACACTTTCTATGGGTGCAAGGGGCCAAGGACACTGTTTATGGGTGTGAAGAGCAGCCAAATTCAGTGTGTTGGCAGTATAGGTCTGAGATTGAGAAATGCAAATGAGATTGAGTGAATGCATGCCAAAAAAAAAAAACTGGTTACTATAAAAAGTATGCAAATAATGTATTATCAGTAGGGAATTCAGTTTGGCTAGTTTGGTTTTCTTATTGAATTAATTGAACTAAACGAAAACCATTTTTAGGAAAAAAAATTGAGACCAAATCAATAAATAAAAAAACTGATCCAGAAAAAGGGAAATAAATCATTGTGGTTTGATTAATCAATTAAAACTGAAATCTGCTCACCTGCATATATGTCTGTAGGATGGAGTAGTATTGATGTATCTTTCTCAAGAAGTTTAGCTAGTGTAATTGATTGCAAGTTCTGCATGCTTATGTCTAAACATTTGCCAATTTACGAGTCATTTTATATATATTTGTCATAGTCATTTTAGTGCTAGTGTGTTACTTTCCTGTTCAACACTTTGAACCTTGGATCATTTGCTTGGTTTATGTAGATGAATTCCTATGGTTAGAAAAGAGTACTAATGGTTGGCAAAGTTGCTTTCGAAAGTGATATGCAAAATTGGAATGCATATTTTCCCATACTTGGTTTGTATAGGGGAATTTACATTCTTGTGGGCGCCACTGTAATTTTCCCATCCTTCAGGGTGAAAGTTGCATTTCCAGATAAATAAAATCATATAGAGTGCAGACATCTTTGCCATTAATTTATAATAATATTTAGACCACATGTAACATAATTAGTTTCTATGAGTGTATCATGGAATTTTATTTCACTTTATTTTTATACTTCCATAAATTAACCGAAGTTTTAATAATGTTGATTTGGCATCATGACTTAGACTGCATATTCAATATTTTTATATTCATGCATGGGGCAAGTTGGAACAAATTTAATTTAATAGATGAGGGAAAATAAGAATTCAAGAGTCCAATAGGTCAAAGTTAAAAAAAAAGGCTTGATAGTTCTTACTCTTCACCATAGAAAGTTCAAGGGCTGCTGTATGGTTTAGGCTATCCCATCTTTGATCGGTTTCTCATACATAGGGTGAATTCCATCTTTGTTTCTTTCTCATCCAATCATTGTGATTTTCGCTATTCCATTTCTTGTGCAGGAGTCCTCTGCCAGATCCTGTGAGGTTGATTTTGGAAGAGGGAATAAATCTATACAGGCTTCATACCAACAGGCATGGCAGGTGTGTATCTATTACATGCTTTCTGTGCAGATCTTTTGCTTTGATTTGTATATGTGATTTACTGTAGAATAGACAAAGATTTGCTAATCAGTTCACTCTTTTGTGGAGTGAATGTTATTCTTCACTGTTAAGGTCAGTGTGAAGTATGCCTTTTTAATAACGCTATAATGGTAAAAGCTAGGAGTAAAGAGAGGAGAAGGCTATAATTGTAAAAGGCTAAGCAGTAAAGAGAGGAGAAGCTAAGTTGGTTGCTAGAATTTTTTACCAGCGTGTTGCGTGAGTGTTATATTGATTTTTGAAAATATATTAATAGAATAAATGATAAGACTGCAGTATTTGAAATTTAGAAAAAATATTTTAAAGGTAAAACAAAAAACCTTAAGTTTTAGGGATAAAAACCCTGAAATTTTGGCAAATTTGCTATTCTGTCCTGAACTAAAAAAACTTTACCAATTATACTCTGAATTATTGAGAATTCTGCAATTACAGCCTGCTGTTAAGTTGTCCATTATTGAGATAGTGGAACAACCACACCGGCCTTTGTTAACAGTCCTCACTTAAGCTGAAATTACCACTAAAGAACGGAAGTTAAAATATAATAAAATTTAAGCTAATTGTTAATCCTCAATCCCCAAAATAATAAGCTTATTTTAAACTCCTAGTTCGATATACAGCAACTGAAGAGAAACAAAGGAAGAAAGCTCTCAATTTGGGACTAGAAGTTTAAAATCAGCTTCTACTTTTTTAATTATTATGTTTGAATTTCTCTCAATTAGCATTAATAGGAGCATAATTAGGGCTTACTTGGGTGTTAGAAAGGTTGATGTGGTGATTTTGTTATCTTAATAATGGCCAACTTGACAGTAGCTCTAATTATGCAAGCCTCAACAATGTAGAGTTAGTTAGTATTCCTTTAGTTCAGGTTTAGAATTGCATATTTTTGAAAGTTCAGTTTTTTGGGTCATTCTCCTAAAGGATATACCTTGTAGATATTTGTAGAAACTCTTGTTTGTCATCTCCAAGATCCCCAAGTACTTCTTTAGCTGCATCTTTTGAGATTTGTGATGGAGAAGCCTTTTCTTGCTATTATTGAAGTCGGTGGTTCGATAGAATTTTGCTTGTATTCATTCATGATTAGATACTAACTGGAGTTATGTAAGCCACTGTTATGTTCATTAATTATTTTTCATTAGCCTATTTATCTTCATATTTATCTATAATTGAGTCTTATTTCATAGCTCAAGTTTATGTCGTTATGTGATTTCTGAATATTTATACCGGTATATATTTATATAGATGTTATGTTAAGAATTATGGAGTAAAAAAGGTCATGGTAATGATTAATTATTAATGATAGCCTGACCTTAAATTTAGTAGTACCAATAAATTTTATTTAATACATACATATTAGTTATTAACTGTTAGGGACAATAAACAGCTTAAACAGATAGAAGTAAAATGCACTAAAATCAGGGGCAATCATTTATGTATTTGATTGTATTTTAAAATTATTTATACTTTATTAGTTCCAAATTTAAGAATTTTTGCAATTATAACTCATAAATACATGCATCTCTCTCTCTCTCTCTCTCTCTCTCTCTCTCTCTCTCTATATATATATATATATATAGATATTACAGGTAATATAATAAAATATATTTTTATCTAAATTTTTATATTAAGTATTAGGTAACTAAGAAGTTGCATATTAATTAGTGCTAATAATAAGACTAATGAATTATATTTAATACATATATTATTATTAATAAAATAGGAATAAAAAGTTATTCTCTCTGTACAAGGTGCCACTTGGCAAAAAAAGGAAAACAAATAGAACTTTCTCTTGGTAATATTATATTAACCTATTTTATAACTCAGCCTTTTAGTATTTACATTGCTTTCCTTCATTGGTCTTCAGTCTTCACACCTATTTACCCATTTGCTAAGTTACTGTTGATTCTGGAAATCAAGATTAGGCATAAAATAAAATTTTTTTTACATGCCCTACTCAGATGTGGATATAAGTAGATTATGTGCAGGTAATATATTCTGTTTGAATTTTTTTTGAATAGCATAGCACAATTTTTTGTCATAGAAAAATATAACTATGTTTCTCCATATTATTTTATCTTTCCATCATTAATAAAATTTCTTTCATCTGAATTGAATAATTTCTGTTACAGATATATGCATAGTAGTTTTTGTGCCACTCTCTGTAATGTTGCTTATATCCCATCAAGGGGGTAGACAAAACATATTTATTTTTATTCTTTGCTTAGATTGGAATCCACCAAGGGGTCATATGCAAAGGAATGGGCAAATTGGGAGAAGCGGCTGCGAGAAGTTCTATTCAGCAATGCTGAGTACCTTAATTCCATTCAGGTTTACATCTTAATTTCTGTATGCGTTAACTTGCAAACACAAGTGGTCGGTAGGCAGTGTCTAAGTGATTTTGTAATTTTTGACAATCACCTGCATAAAAATCAAGGTCACTGAAATATCTGCACAAACTAATTGCATAACATTTGAATACTGAAGCCCACAGGGCCAACTGTTCTCCATTTCACTGACCCTCTTCCATTTCTCTCCTCCCTAAATTTTTTAATAGTAGTGATTAATTTATTTACAACTTCTATTGTACCCAGGTTCCATTTGAGTCAGCTGTTAAGCATGTATTGGAACAGCTGAGAAAAATTGCCAAGGGTGAATACACAACACCAACTACTGAGAAGAGGAAACTTGGAATGATTGTTTTTGCTGCTATCAATTTGCCAGTTGAAGAAATCTCTAGTTCCCTCAATAATGTAAGGAAAAGATGGTGCATCTTATTTTCTTCCAAGTTACTGGGGACATTGGGCTTGTAACAATTTTGCGTATTTATGTTAAGAATTTAGTGGCTTGCTCATAGGGCGTTCCTTCTCACCAATTGCATCAAGAATATTATTTTTTAAATATTAGTATATGAGCTTAATTAATATATAAGATGTTTCATATATAGAGTTCCATAGTACTGGATGGGGGATTATAAACTCTGTTTCATTTTGCACTCCCGATTCCTATTCTGCTTCCTTGAACTGGTCATGCATGTATAGGTTATGTGTATCATTACTTTATGGATAAAGTAGATACATGATTTTACTCTAATTTTTCTTTCCTTGTATTCATTGAGCAGTTGGCTCAGAAGAACCCCAAGGTTGAAGCCTTTCTTCAGGACAAGAACATGGAGCTCAACCTTAAGAAGGCTCACCTGACCCTTGCCCACAAGAAAAGTCATGGTGTTGTAGGCGTAGCAAGTTATGGACTCTTCCTAAATCAGAAGGTCCCAGTAGAATTGACTGCACTTCTCTTCACAGATAAAATGGCAGCCCTAGAAGCACAACCTGGCTCTATTGATGGCGAAAAAGTAGTTTCAAAAAATCAGTGGCCTCATGTTACTATATGGACTGGAGAAGGAATAGCACCAAAGGAAGCCAACAATCTGCCTCAATTGTTCTCCGAGGGGAAGGCAACTCGTGTTGAAATCAGTCCACCAATCACCATCTCCGGTACAGTGCAATTTTATTGAGTTGTTGAATTTTAGTTTACAAAATTGATTTTCAGGAAATGCATTGAAGTTTGTGTGCGATTGCATTTGTCCCCAAGTTTGGTGGGATCGCATTTTGATAGAAAGATAGCCTCTTAGGCTATCTCCAATCATGCATCTATTTGGTGCAAATCACTAAATAGATATAAGAATGTTGCTTCAACGTAGTATCAAATCTAAGCACCAAATTGGTGTAAATTAATTTTTTAATTCAAATAGTTGCTTCACTATTCATATCACCTATTATTTTTTATTAATTATTAATATAAATTTATTAATTTAAGTATTAAAATTATTATTTAATATTTAATGTAATTTATAAAAATATTAATTAATATGTTAAAATTTATATTTATTATTTAAATGAAATTAATAATTATTAAAATATTAATTATTAAATTTTATTAAATTAATTAATTAATTATTAAATTATTCAATAAAACAATTAAATTATGTGTTAAATTTATAATAATAAATTAAAAATAGGATGATAGGAGAATTTTTTAGAAATATTTTTATTTGATATTGATTTTAGTGTTCATAGGAGTATTTTTTTATTGTAGATGATCTAAATAGATAATTTTGATGTAAAATTTAATATTTTGAGTTAGAGATGCCCTAAGCTGATGTGGAATCGCATGTATAGGTGAAAGTATTTTTCTAGATTTGTATTAGTTCTCCCTAAAATGAAAAATAAAATAAAATTCTAAAATTTTGATTAAAAGCTAAAAATATGCATCCAATTCATCAAACAGCGCCTGCCTGGATTTTGTCTTCCTGCTCGGTTTTTTCTTGGTCTTTCGAGTTTCGACTCTTCTTACTAGTTTGGCTCACAAATTGAGCGTCGTCTCATCCTTCTCACATTTTTATGCTCCCCAAAACTCTGCCTGAAGGTAAGCTCTTCATCGAATTTGCTCGCGATCATGATCAGGTTCAGGAGTAAGATGTTCAATTTTCTTTGGAGATGTGTACCCTAGATCATGGATTATTTCTCGTGTAGCGCTTAAAAGAATCCCCAGTTCTAAGGACACAAAAGCATCTAGACAAGCATACTCGATCTGTTCAATTGTAAGCTCTTTGGTATTCCATTCACTCATTGTGATCTCTCTTGGCTTGGGGATCACTTTCTGAAGTAAATCAAGCACTAAAGCCTTCAATCCCATCTTTACGTAGTGTCCGTCGTGGTATTTATTTGCGGCCAATATACCTACCTCCTCTGTACGAGCCACAAACAGCCCATAATCTACATATAGTTTATAAGCATCCTGCAGCACCCCTTTACCTACAAATTTGAAATTGTAGTTCCGTAAAAATTGATGCAAAGATGGCGGGATATTGTCTGCGTGGCAAAGTTGAAATATAAGGCATCGTTTATCCACACAGAGTTGAATGATGGCAACCTTTTGGTGGCCCTTTGGTTCAGTAGGCAAACACCATTCTGTGTCAAGGCCGACGAGAAGTTCACTCAGTTTATGCCTGTGGATATGCAGTGTAGTAGCTATCCATTCATCAACAACAGCAGCTGCTGCTGTGATGGTTGTGAAGATATGGTCCCCATAATATTGGATGTCATGTATGGAGGAAGGCCCCGCTGAAGACATTGTTATTGAGGAGAGGAGAGGAGTTGAGAAAGAATTTAAAGTGGTTGTTATAGGGTCTTTCCATTGTTTATATAGAAGATACCAATAGAAATTCATATATCAGTAGGAAAGTGAGAAATTCATCAACTAGGATTAGGATTATCCCTTTTGGTTTAGGAATTAGAAACTTAATGGTAATGCATTGCACCATGCGAGCCAAAAACTATTGCAACTGTTTTTTGGATGCGTTGAGACTAGCATTCATTATATATATTTATATGGCAAAATTACTATTTAGTACCTCTAATTTAGTAAAATTAATTATTTAGTCTCATATTTTTAAAAATATAATAAATATTCATCATCTTTTTAGATTGTTAATCAAGTGGGACTAAATAATTATTATTTTAAAATTATAAAAAAATAAATAATTATGATTTTAAAATTATAAAAATTAAATAATTATATATTTAAATTACAAATACTAACTTAAAATAAAGATATTTTTAGTCATTTTATATTTTACTAATAGTTTAAATAGACTGAATGACTAAATAGTTAATTATCTTGAAAAGAGAGTAATTAAATAATTAATATTTTTAAAAATGTGAAAATTATTTAATATATTTTTTAAAATATAAAAATTAAATAATTAATTTCACTAAATTATATAGATTAAATAGTAATTCTCTTTATTTATATTATTTATTAAATAAAAATCACGAGATTATTATAATTTCAAAAAAATTATCGGTAACGATGACATATATAAAATTCATATAAATTCTGAGCTAAACCTAACATTAGGTCAATTAATAATTAAGCAATATGAATCCATGTTGAGGTTGGATAGAATAACTGAACGAAACAACGGAACTCTGTTGAATTGTTAATCCACTTCATTGCTTGACGAAGACCTTGACAATGGCTGTGGCCTATTCTAATTCCAAGCGACTCCTCCAAACCATCCCTTCCGTCTTGCATCTGCATTCAAAAATTCGGAAAAAGGTGAATATAACCCTCTTTAATTACGTCAAGATTGCACTAAAAGGATAGGAAAACTAAGTTAATGGAAAATCAATATTATAAATGACTGAATATGAAATTAAATAGATAAATTAAAATGTGAAATATAAATAGAAATTTAGGTCAAATATAAAGAAAGTTTAATATCAAATGTTTAAGAAAATAGATTGGATTTAATTCATTCTAATCCTAAATTAAAGTGACAGAATTACTTAAAGTTTTATATAAAGAATATAATTTTAATATTTTACCGATATGATATTCAACATCATGTTTTTATGAAGAAAGTTGGCAATTTATTCTAGGATTCCTCTCTCCATCTTCTTTCTTTCTCTCAAATCTCTCTCTTGCTATTTTACATATCTCTACATGAACCCATGCCATCCTTTTGTCCCATCTACTTTCTATTTACAGAAAAATGATGGGTTGCAAAATTTCCACCTTCTTCTTCCATTTGAATAATGAGAGCATCTCATTGATAAACCGCCTAATCGTTGAGGTCCACTCCCATATTCCAACAACAAGAGATTTAATTTCCAAGTATATTTTATAATCATTTTCAATTGTAAACGATAAAATTTTAATCAGAAAGATTTTTTTTTTTTTTGTTATCATACAATATTATAGTAATCACTTGCAAGATAACTTGTACAAATCCATCAGAATAACATATCACATTTAGCAAAATATTTATATCCAACAATCAATAGTTACTTGACTGAAAAATGCAAGCTGAAACTTCATTAAATAAGTTGTGGTATCCATTTTCTGATCAACTAAAATATTGAAGCAGATTCAAGCAAAGGAATCCATTGCATTAAAATACTTGCACAGCTAAATACCAAAACAAAGCCATAAATGGAACTTGGAACTGGTTTGCATGGCTAAGTCCATTGTGAGGTCTCCTCTTCCTGCAAAATAAACTGCAAGATTGAGGCAGCTATGTGCACCATGGTAGAGACATCAGATTACTGCTTCTAGTAATTTTAACTACTTCAACAATGGATTACAAGCATTTTCTCAGAGAAGTTAGCTACCTCTCTTAAGACACTAAATCAATCCATGAATTGTCTTCAAAATTCTTGGACTATCTATGCTCTCATAAAAGCTTCTTTCAGTCCATTTGATGGGAATTTTCCACAGCCAGAGTTGGTAAAATTGCCATAGCTTCACCGTCAATAATGAGAAGCTCACCTTTCTTGAAGCACTTTGTAGAAAATTTTGCTCTAAATTAATTACAGTAAAACAGCCAGGTCAAGTACCATTAGCTCACTTCTTTTCAACAAAAAGGGTAATGTGATGTAAGCTTACATGTATCTCCTCTTGTTTTCTCTTATGCTCAGAGCCTTTACCTCACCAAGAACCTCTTCTCCAATATACACAGGATTCTTGAAATGCAAGCTTTGAGAAACATACACAGCTCCAGGCTACAAATTACCATTAAATTATAGAACTCAGGCATTCTTCATCAACCACTAATAGAGAAGGAACACAGATCTCTAAGCTATTTATCTTTATCATCTCTCAAGAGGTTGTCTTCACCTATTCAAACGTGATTCAGTATTTTTTATATAATCAAGAAACTTACAAAATGAGAAGCAATAATCCGAGGAAACAGAGCAGCAACAAGCATTCCATGAACAACCCGATCCTCAAATCCAGCATTCCTGGCAGATTCAGAATCAAAATGGAGAGGGTTTGAGTCGTGACTCACCTTTGAGTATTCTGTAACGTCTTCATTTGAGAATACTCTTGTTTGCCTTAAAATGTCTCCAGTTTGAAGCACACTTGGGGCTATCCATGAAAAGCATCTGGCATCGGGGACGGTCCTTGAAAGCAAGCTTTTTGTGAACATCGTGAGAAGAATCCTAAAAATTACAACTGAGTGACTAAAAAATAAAAGCCAAATGTTAGACAGCAGTGAAGTATAAACTTTTCTACTACGCATTTTAACAAACATTTAAATTGCATACCTGCAATTGATTTATTAACGCACCCACCCAGGCTTAAGAGGAAATATTATTTGATCGAAGGCTTTCAATACCATAAAACACTACGGACTTCGATGAGAATATACTGCTTGGGGATGGATGTTATAGATACGCTGTCGTATTTCGAAGACACGTGCTTTTGTTTCGTCCTATAAAAACGAAACAATACGTCATTAACCCGTCTAGCCTGCTCTCCCGCTATACTACTCTCGCAACGCCAGGCCAATCAACCGTTTCTTTGGTGGATGTTGGAGCTCCCTCTTGAAGGTGTTTGGCGCAACGGGAAGGAAAAGAAGAAGATAAAGAAATGGCATTTAATGGTAGAGGTAGTAATTACTACATCAAAATGTTAGCAAGTAAAATTGGGAATACAATAAACAAAGCATCAAGCCAAAGAGAAAAAGGATGGTACACTCCTTTCATGGCAGCTACCTCTCGAGCCATTGCAGAACGAATCCCATTAGTTGATTTCATTCTTGAAGTGAGAGATGCCAGGGTTTGTGCCCCTTCCCTCTTTCCTCATACTTTATTCATTCAACTGCTTAGTGTTTGATAAAATGTCTCCAACTTTTTTTTTCATGCTTTTAGATTCCTTTGTCTTCAGAGTGTCAGCTTCTGACTAATCATCTGCCTAGCTCTCGTCGAATCATAGTGATGAACAAAATGGACCTCGCTAATCGCTCCCAGCTCAGGGTCAGTTAAGGCTTATTCTTTTACTAAAGAAGCTTCATTTGTAAGCTATTTAGAAAGACCAAGAGAACATTGGAAAAAAGAATGTGAATAGAGCGCTTTGATACTGCAACTAGACTTCCAATTTTCTTAGCTTTGTTTGTTTATAGGAATGGATCAAGTATTTTGAGCAACGAAACTGCATTTCTTATGTGCTCAATTCTCATAACAAGGAAAATGTCAAGAAGGTAACATTTTTTTCTTCTTTCTGTTTAAGTGTGCATATGCTCCTCCGATCAAAATAACTGCAAATTCCAAAACTTTTGATGGTATTTTTACATTTTGTGACGTTTCATCTTCCTTTTCATTAACAATTCGTAAAGGGTTTGCTTTCTGTAGTTCCTTAACTTTTTACAAGCCCAAATCAAAGGATTGAAGAACATTGATCATTCTTGTGCTACCGTAACTATGATGATGGTTGGGATTCCTAACGTTGGTAAGTCAGCCCTAGCCAATTCTCTGCATCAAGTTGGAAGGATTAGTGCTGCAGGTAATTTGATTTTCTCAATTCTCTCTCTTAGTAAATATCAATGGACTTAAATTTCACATAATTGATTTTCTTAGAGAAAGGAAAATTGAAGCATGCAAAAGTGAGTCCACATCCAGGAGAGACAAAAGAAATCAGCAGCTTGAAGGCATGTAACTTTTCTTTCTTTATTATTGTTTTCTTTATGATACTTAACCAACAAAACAAGGGGGAAGAGAGTTCTAAATAAGAAAGCTACTTGATTTGAGATCGATGCAATGCAATTTGCTTCTTTTTTTTTCTCAGTCCTTAGATTCTATGCTTTTGTGGCATGTCTCTACCCTCAAATTCATATGATTGAATTTCACATTTTATAATCCAGATCGGTAGCCATCCCAATATTTATGTGTTGGACACCCCAAGTATTTTGCCTCCTCGTATTCTTGATGCCAAGGTCTGCTCCAAGCTCGCTTTAACAGGTGCAAATATGCTAGCGTCCTTCTTCCCTGCTGCACACATGCACTATTTTTTCTCTTCTTCCCATGGGTGCGAATGAGGGTGATACTAACTTTTTCTCACAAAAGCAGGAGCAATTAGCGATTTGATTGGTGAAAAAGAACTTGCTCGATATTTTCTGGCTATTCTCAACTTAAGCGATGCATATAAGAACTGGGAAAAGTTGTCTACCCTTGAAAATGATGGATCATTTATAGACCACAAAGAGGAGTGTTCAAGCGGCATGCAGCCAGACATGGAAGGGGAAAGGCAAAGTTTCACTGATCACACTCAGGTGTGAGCTCTTCAGAAAAACTGAATGTGTTCTTACATATGAGCTTCCATAGTGTATAGCCAGCTTATATTATGGAGGTGAAATGAAACAATATTTCTTTTAAGTAATCGAAACAATCTGAAAAAGTCATGCGTTATCTTTGATGTAGGATTTCGTAGTGCATAACGTTCGGCGAATGCTCTTTGAGTCAATTTCATGTTTTGATGGTGACGTGCAAAATGAAGTGGATTTGGAGAAGCTTATTGAGTTGCAATTGACTGCTTTGGCAAAAGCTTTTCACTTGTCTCAGGAATTAGGAGATGATGCTC
>CAOGCB010935361.1:0-10750 GCA_948266635.1 Cnidoscolus chayamansa | reverse complement strand
ACTCTTCCTCTTCCTTGGGAGGATGGATAGTAACCAGATCAGGTAATGGTGTCATTGGACCCACCTTGCCTTTAGGATCCCAGTCAAGCATGATCTTGACCTTTATACCCAGCACACCCTAATGCCACATAAAGAACCAACTTCAAAAATAATCGAGGGCGAAGAGACCATTCCACGCTCAACAAATGAACAGATGGGAGGCTAACTACAGATTAGTGTTGGAATACAACGTAACATTCAACAAGCCAAAAACAAATAACTGACCTGTCTTAGAAGAACATGCCTGACAGCAGAGTCGATATACTCCTTTACAGGTTGACCAGATGATATCATGTACCCATCCTTGAATTTCATGGACTTGGCACGCTGAGCTCGGAGCTTTCCACTCACAATAACCTGCAGGTATACAAGAACATTAAACTTATATGTATGCATTACAAGTCTGCTCGACAAAAAAGATAAGTACATGAGAAAGCAAGTAAATAATGACCTTAGAAGTACTACCTCACATCCCTTTGCCCCACTCTCCATTATAAATCTCAAGACACCATAGCAAGCTCTGTGAGAAAGCAAAATCACATTGATAGTAAGCACCAAGAGAGTTTATTTAATTCTAAAAAGACACAGTAAGATAATTATTTTAAGCAAATATTAATAAATAATTATGAAGAAAAGTTCAAAGCACATTACAGAAGCTTACACGAAAAATGTACTAAAAGTCTCACAACTAGTCAACTACAAGAGTACTGCATAGAAGGCCACCCAATTATTATCACTAACAGCAGAAGGATCAAGAACATAAAATGTATGTACATGCACATTCAATCATTAAAAGAGAGTACTTGCTAGCTGAGGGTGAGGACATTCCAATTTCACAGAGCCTATAAAAGGCATAGGAAACCTGGCAAACTACAAAAATCTAGTGCCATACACCCCCAGGCTTGTCCAAGTAGCATATAGGGGCAGGTAGTGCCATACACCCAAGCAATCCTCATAATCACAGAAAGAAATCGCAATATAGCTTTATGAAAGTACAAGTCAACTACCCAATGAAAAAACAATGGTAGGCATGTGGGATAATATTCCAAACTCCAAGAACCTCAACAGTAGCACAAGAAGCATGACAGACTCCCCAAAAATTCTTCTACATAAGCATTGATATGAATCCTCAAAGATCATTTTGAAAGGCAAAGAGGGGAAAACAATGCGTAAATATGCAGATCACTCAGAATACATGCAGGTGGACAAGCCTACAAAGTTCTATGCAAAAACGAATGGAACTTCTCAAGCAGAAGCATTGTGTACCAATTTTATGTGCGTCTGTCCACTTAAATATCTTTAGTAGCTACTAGCTAGCTTAATCCAGCTATTCTACCAACAATGAATGTCCCTAAAAGACAGTAAATTGACAATTAGCACACAAGATCCTAAGCAAGGAATATGACCAATATACCATGGGTTCTGAAAGATGGTATCACTAGATTTGGTCAACACAGTATCTTGCAGAAAACCAACACGCCCTAAATATGACTTGATCAAGTGAAAATTATCAACATAAGGTATACTGGGTTGAGAAACGAAGAAATATCAACAAAGCAAAAATAAACAGACTCAATCATTGACTACAAAGCATAATGAAGTCTACTGAGATTGGCAGCACCAGGAAATAAAAAACATCAAGTAGCATCATATAACAGAACTCCATGTAGCATAATCTTCAAGTAGCACAAAGAACAACAAATAATCAATGCCTGACATAGTGGCATCTTACAAGAAGCAGCATTAAGAACATAAAATGTCAATGAATGATAAAATTTATGTAATATGACCACAATTCAAGGAACCAACAGACAACTTAGAAATTGAATCTTGACATTTGCCACATACCTCCGAACAGCAAGGCCTCCAAGGAGCTTGTAACGCAGAGATTCAGCTTGTGCAATAGCACACAGGCCCCTATTGTTAACTTTCTCAGCATACAGTTCCACACTGTTCTCTGGAAACTTGAATCGTTTCTGAACAACAGATGTCAGTTCCCTGATCCTCCTTCCCTTCTCACCTGATAAGCAAGAAGTCAGAACTAGCAAAGCCAATTGGTGACCACCATAAAAACAGTACAAAATAAATCAAACCAAAGAAGACACTAAATGTACTATCTTATCTCATTTTGAATCACATCTCAAAATTAAATAATAATTAAAAAGAAACAAAAGCTACAACTTGTGTGATCATGAAAAAATTTAATAAATGTGAAAAATAAAAATAAAAGTTCCTCAATTGTTCATTCAGTTTGTTTTCAAACTCTGGATAGACATTGAAGTGTTAAACAAGAGGGAATCACCAAGAACATTCTGGGTACGAGTAGCCCTAATGATGATTTCAGTACGCATTGGAGTAACCCTAACTTCGACCCCAGAGTAACCATCCTCAGCCAGCTCTCTGGTCAATACCTCATTTAACTCAGCATAGAAAACACCATCTGCAACAAACTGCAGGGAAAGGGGAAAAAAAAGAAGCAAACATAAGAAAGGTAAAGACATGGAAAGCACATGATTGCATTTCTAATCAATCAACAGAAAATCTCTTCTCTTTGCTTTTTTTTTCTGTTTGGATTTCTTCGATAGGCAAGCACATGATTGCATTTCTAATCAATCAACAGAAAATCTCTTCTCTTTGCTTTTTTTTTTTCTGTTTGGATTTCTTCGATAGGCAATAAAAAATTATTAGCTTCCATTACTAGGTAGAGAAGCTCAAAAGTTAATTGAGAAAAGTGGAAATCATAAATATTTACCCATCATACTAAAGAGGATTGACAGATTTTGAAAGGAATTCTCGTCCTTTTTCCCAAGATTTGTCGACAAACAAATAAAACAGCGAGAGAGGAATGCTAGAAAGACTTACCTTGCGCTTCTTACTGATTTGAGCCGCCATTTTTTGGGAATTTGAGCTGTGAACTTGTTCGGCGCTTAGAAGCTACTTAGCAAGCAAAACCCTAACTATGGTTAAGAGGTTGAGAAGATCGCGACCTGTATTATTTGATAGGGTTAAAAAGGCGATCTTATCTGACGGTTGATAAGATTATGTTTATTTTGAACGGTGAGGATCATCAATGTCTAAAAAATTAGGGATAATTCACTGGATTCGTCTAAATTTTTATTAAAATTTAATAATTAATTTTATGTCTAAATTATTTAATTGATCATTTATTTTTAAATTTAATACCAAATTTTAATTTTTTTTAAAGTCTACTTATTTTTAATTTATACATAAAAAATTCATTACAAATAAATTTTATCTAAAATTTTATTATAAATTAACATGATAATATAATAAATAAAAAAAATTGAATAAAATATGCAGTTTCTCACTTCTCCATTTAGCTGGAACAACTATAATTTTCAACATCGTTAGTTTTATTTGAAATGTGACGTTGACATAAGTTCAACAACGGTGTCTTTATCAAATTTAGCTTTTGAAATCAATTGAAATTATTATTTAAAGTCATAGTGCCGCTTTTTTTCCTCTCTTCGCGTCTCGCCACTAAAAGTAACAATTCTTTAATCTTTTATAGTTAGTTTAAAAATAAATAATAAGTTAAGTGACGTTAGGCAAAAATAATTAAATTTTAATGAAAATTTAGATAAAATCTTTTAGCAATGAATTTTTTGAAATATAAATTAAATTAGAGTGAGTTTTAAGAAATAAATTAAAGTTGAATAATGAATTTAAAAATAAATGAATATTAAGTGATGTAAATTACCCTAAAATGTGATTCTTCAAGTTTGTAGGATAAAAATACAGCCAATTTCAATTTTGGCAATATGTTTCACAAAAAATTTATAATTATAGATAATTTATAAAATATTACTCATTGAATTTGAACAATTATACTATTTGATTAATAATTTTCTAATGTGTTTTTTTATTATATGTAACATATAATATTTTATTTAATAAGATTTTTTAATATGTAATTAGAACTATTTTGTATATTTTTACACAGGTAATAATTTATATTAAAATAAAATAGAATTCACTTAATTATATCAAATAAATTAATGTTATAAAATTAAAAATTTTAAAGAAATCAATAGTGGAAACTCTAAATTTAAATGTAATAGATAGGACTAATTATTTTCTTGTCACGTAGAGAAAAAAAAAAAAAAGGATCCTCTCGTTGATTTATCATTTTCAATATAGAATTCAGCATTGGTATCCAACCAAAAATATCAAAGTACACATCATAAAATGATCATGAACTGTAACGCCCTTGCTAGCTTTGTGTGGTATTGATCAAGCTGGTTGAACTTGCTTCAAACGAATCATTGCAAGCCATTTTATTTGTAATATTCACCTCTGAATCATCGCAAGAAATAGGGCTCCTTGTTTTCTTTACATTATAATCTCTTCTTGTAGTCCGCCATGGCCAAACTCTTTTATCAAATGCTAGAAGTCTGAATGATATAAACAAACTAGGCTTGAGTGAGTTATTGGGGTTCGGCAGAGAGGGCATTCAGGCTTTTCATTGCACCACTCCATTATGCAATTCCTACAAAACGAGCATGCACCAAAAAGATGAGAAAAAACACACGATCCTTACAAACAGGAAGCTGAGAGAGAGGGAAAGTACGAGAACCAGCAGAAAACATGTCCGCAAGCTGTAGCAGTTGGGAACTGCCGATTACTCAAGCAGAGTGTGCATTTGCTCACCCCATTTGCTCCGTTAGACTGATCAGACAAAATAATTGCATAACAACATCAATACGAGTACCTTTCAACTTACCAGATGAACATTACAGCAAGAAATTTTCAATACAATTTAGGCATGCTGAGTGGCCTTCTATCAGCAGTGCAATGCATGATCTTATCATATGGCACATGTGGGTATTTTTTCGTAAAATATTAACTTATTAAACAATGCCCAAGCAAATAGATAATAACTTATTTGCCATTTAAACCATCAATGATAAGGTTTGTCACGATGTCTTATTCCAAGGACAAGACTCCTAGAATTTTGGGCTTCCATAAGTTTGTATCTGAATTAGGAAACCAAATTAATGCAATCTAACCTGTGGTTAAGCTCCCTGATCAATATCCACACAGTCCTGCAAAGATCAGCATGAATATCTTTTGTTCTTGACCATAATGACATTATCTTTATATTTTCTTTCTACCCAAACTATTCTTCTTGGCATTTCTTGGTTGTTAGTACCCACAACTTAAGAACGCACTTTTGCATAAGAATCATGGGAATCTAACACTAGAAATATAATAATTTCAGGAGGAAGGAGAAAAATATAGGTTGCTCAATGAGAAAATTGAATTTTACCTCTGAAGTTGATGTGGAATCTGACACCCAACCTCCCCTGCCAGCTTCCACAGGTATCAAATTACCTTCTTCATTTAGGACAGGCAAACCCCGCCCTATAAACCCACAAGTAGAGCCCTAATTTAGTATAGATTGACTAAAAGAACCATATATTGAGATTTGAGAAAATAAGAAGCAGTAAAATATGTGCATTTGGACCCACTTTTAGTTTTTGGATAACAGTGGTCACTAGTGAATGTATATTTGACAAAAGCTCCATCATATCTTGGGGTTATTTCACCTAATATTGGCACTTTCATTAAAAAAAAAATTACAGAAACAAGACATAGCAATCCAACTTAAGATATTCCTCCAGCATCTCCAGTAGGTCATGTTGTACTCTTCCGTTATCCTGCCTGTCTATTTAAGCCATATACTCAGATAACTGCTGGTAGAATTATCAATTCCATACAGCTAAGCGATTTCATCTACCAACTTAATAGGAGAACATGTCTACAGATGAGGCACAATATCCAAGTACTTTGCTTAATTCCTCCTCTTATGATCTTAGTTCATGGGCCTTAGCACAAGGGTTATCAATACAAATGGTGTGCAGAACACTAAACATGAATTGGGCAGCCAGTGCCATAATAACCACAATATCAGAGATCATTTGCCTAACGTGTAACAAGAAGCCATAGTGAAATCCTGGAAATGTTTAAAATTAGTAACCTGAATTTTGATGGGGATCAAAGGAGGTCTGATGAACTGAACTAGCAATAGAGGATATATTGCTGCGACGCAGACCTTCAGCAGCAATAATACATAGCTGAATTAGTAGGAACACACCAAGAATTTGGTATCTGCATCAAAACCAAAATCAAAGGGTTCAAATATTTAGCATTAATTGTTAGAAAGGAAATCACACAAAAATGTGGCACCAGCTTCAAGTTACAGCAGAAAAAACACAAGCACTCCAAAAATAAGGTTTATTTTATAACTATAACCAGTAAGGAAAACTTGACCTTGGTCTTTGATTCGATGGCTTTCCAATGAAAACATAACGAATGCCAGTTGCACGTTTCGATATATGATAATATAGGCCTACAGAGAGAAGAATGATGACAAATTTTTCATTCAAGCTTTTATTAGGACTTTTATTGCAATATACAATAATCTGACTCATGGAATCACCTTCAAAGTAGAAAAACATGAGGTTAGTGCGAAGAATCAATTGCAGAAGTTCACGAGCCACAGGAAGTGCCTGAATTCAACAAAGATAACAGATTTTGTTTAAAATTACCTGTTATACAAGGAGTTAAGAGAACTAATTGGAGTCCATGTTAATCGGTTGTAATAGAATGCACCAAAGGCAAAAACAAGGACAGTGGGCCGGGAAAGGATTCATTGACTATAGATTAAGGAAACAACTTACTATTTATCATTGAAAAAAATATCTTTGTTAAATGAAAAGAAAAATAATCATTGCAAAATGATGATAAAATTTCTTTTTAGAAGTCAAAAAACAAAAGGATCACATCTAAGGATTGCCTGACTTAAAGAATTCAGTATAAGTATACTTTACCACAGGCCATTGTCGAACTGCATGCAACCATAGTCCACTAAATTTCTGCCTCAACCTAGATAGTAAAGAAACTGATGCCCCTGTTGTGGAGGAAGATGGGAGGTTAAGGATTACAGAAGTTTGGATCTGACTGCTCCGCTGAGCAAAGTCGCTGTCAGACTCATCAGACATTGAATCAGCAAGAGTGATGCCATGGGAAGCAACTCTTGAGCTGCAGAAAGAATTAGAACTTGAGGAAGCTTCATAGCTATAAGTAAAGCAAGGTACAGAAGTGTTAAAACTGAATATGTGATCCAAATTGCTAAGAAAGTAGTTCCGAACCTTATTCTTTCTGCAATATAAGGAACAGCTGTCTGATATACAATGAAAAGAGCACGCCTTGCAGGTGTTGGAGGAAGTCCATGTGGTCCTGAAACCTAGCAAACCACCACCATTATCAAAAAAAACATATGGACAGGTACAAAGTTGATAAAAATACAATAAAACAGTGACAATTCATTCATCCCCATTGAATTATGTCTTTCCCTGCAACATTAAATATTAGTTGACATAAATGAAATCAGGAAAATATATGGAATTCATTTATAAATCAATATTTGAAATGGTTAGTATGCTAAGAAATTTGTTAAAATTCTAGACCTCTGATTTTTATGCGAAATTCTACATTTGATTTATAGATAAGAGATAGCTAAATCTAAAGCACAAACCTGAGTAATGTCACAGTACTCTTCCCCAAGAGTTTGCTGCCCAGAACCTGTTGTTAATACGTAATAAAGCATCTGCCCAAGAAGCTTTGTCTGCGAAAACGAATAGAAGAATTAAAAACAGTACCACAATTCTGAATTCATCATTGTCCCATGAGGGAAACAAATAGCGGCCTTTTCAATAGTAAATTGTGAAAATCAACCTCACTCTGATAAGCCACGGCGACTCTTGTACCTATACATAATAGGAGAGCGAAAGATTAATTTTCACAAGAACTGAAAATAAGTGCAACTGGAGGAGGTAAAAGGGAAAGAAGACCAACCGAATAAGTGGCGAAAAGCGTCACGGCAGGCATCGTAAACAAAGGAGGCGTACTGGTCGTCCTTTTCGGCAGCTCTCATTATCTCAGGCTGAGCTGCCAAAGGGAACCTCCGCGGTTCATTACCGCTGGAGGAGGTGGTCGTACCTGATTCTCCGCTCGGCCCAGGTTCACTGGTGGAACTCAATTGAGCGTTCCTTGAGATCCCCATATACTTAAGCTTCACCTTCTTGTTTAAGACGCTTGGATAAAACTCCAATTCCGATGAGAGAGCACAGTCGCAGAGGAAAACGACGGTGCTTTAGGCAAACAAACCTCATCCATTGCGAGGCCTTTAAGCGACATCCCTTGTTAGTTAAAAGCAAAGACGCTTATGCGGTGTCGTTTACAAGCGAACGAGTCAACAAAACTAAATGCGCCGTTGCCGGGGATCGAACCCGGGTCACCCGCGTGACAGGCGGGAATACTCACCACTATACTACAACGACATTGTTGTTTCTAGCTTCTACGTCATTAAATTTACACAGATTATCGAATTCGTAGAGTAGATTTTCATTTGAAGCTTTTTGGCAATGAATCAACATAGACACCAGGCATAGAGGTAGAAGAATTTAGGGACAGACATAGAAAAGGACCTCCATCTCTAATTTCTGCTCTTAGTGTGGAGAGGGTCCTTCATGGCATACGTAATTGCTATCAACCCATTATTTTTTTTTAAAGCAAATTCCAGGGAATTTTTGCTTTTCACCACATGGGGGTTTTGGTTCAGAATGCAGCGGTTACTGAATGTAGTGTTACTCTTCATTTTGCATCATAGCAGCTAGTGAGTAATTCTTGTATATAAGGAAGGTTTCTCACTTGGATATGAATGAAATTACAAGATTCTTGATTCCTCCTCCTTTTAGCTCTTTCATTTCTCACCCTCTGCTTCTTTCTGGATCTTCCTTTATTGTTGTTTCTTCTTTATTGTTGTTTCTTCTTTATTCAATTTAGGTTCACATCATGTATTTTATTATGGGAGACTTGGGATTGAAAGAGGATATTCATATGAAGAGATGAGAGACTTTGAAATCATAGATATACATATTTGTTTACTGGAAATGCTGCATTTCTCATATTGCCGCTTATCGAAGAGGTTACAGTTGCATACAAAAACAATGTGGAAGAATTGCTGAATCAAGGACTAGAAGAGGAAGATGAAACATAGAATAATGCAGACTTGAAGCAGCTGGGCAGTCTCTTATTAAATGATCTGGAGACCCATGAAACATGTACGGTTCCCCTGAAGTCAACAAGATAAAAAGAAAATGAATAAAAAAATTTCAGATCATCACACTAACTTCTAAGCATAGCAATCGGCATATGAATAAAATGATACAGCCAAGTTCATTACCTTCCTGTCCCTTACTGTATCCACAAAGCTTCTGTCTCTACCTGACAACTCCAATCATATTATTCAGAAGGACATTAGTAGCATTAATGGTGTCTTTAGGTGGGAAAATAATGTTATTGACTAAAAAAACCACACAGGATTAGATGAAAATTCTACCTGCAGTGTTGACCCATGATGCTTTCTGCTTCTTGATGGTTGATCAGCTATGGAGACATAATAGAAGCACAAAATGATAAGAGGTCAGTGAAAGAAAGCCCAGTAATCAGTAATTAAGATAACTGTAACCAATCCCCTCAGAATTAAACCCCAAAGAAAACTTCACGTTATGATACCTTCTTCATTCATGGGCTGGTTTTCCCCTTGAAATCAGAAACCAAGTCCTCAGTTCCTCTTGATCCACATGATGTCTAGAGCCATGCTTTCAGCATCTATTTCTTCAGAGCAATGATTAGCCACCAACTAATCTTCCAATATTGGAACTCATCCCTGTAGCACAGGGAAAATGAGGCAACACTGCTTCTCTTTGGTGAATACTCACAACACATGACATTTCTTTCCCTTGAATTCCTCATTCTCCATCTGTTTTTAGTTAACCAAAAAATTATTCACCATTTTTATCACAGCTTACAAAATTAGGGAGTTGGGAAGTTGAGTAAATTCAAGCAAGACCTGGAGCATACCCAAAAGTGTTTTCTGAACTTGATTAGAATTTGAGATCCAAGGAAACTTTCAATTGCTTGTCTCAGATAAAACATTTGGTAGCAAATCTTCTACTGTATATTTGGTAGATGAGCACTTGGGACTGCTTCTCTTCTCAGTAAAGCAATAGCTGAATGCCTGCACCCAATTCAACAGTTATTGCCTTGAAAAAAAAAAAGAAAAGCCATGAGTCGAACCCAGGTCACCCGCGTGACAGGCGAAAATTCTCACCACTATACTACAACAACTGGTTTCAATTTTCCTCGGAGTTATAAAGGAATATTTATTAGTCTTTATAGGATAAAATTCAAGTGGCGAAACGCCTTTACCTTATCTTTCTGAATGCGATAACAGATGAGAGTTTGAAGTGCTCTTGGTGCACTGATCCAAAGAGAAGCCACCAAGCTATGGCTGTTTCGTCCACTGCAGCGACTGTGTACATTTCCAGCCAAAATTTTCCCATTCCGATTACCAGGAAAAGCGCTTTCTTCTCAAATTCCATAACTTTTGCAGCGAGACCACGTAGATCTTGTATTAGAAGCTCTAGCGATGGATCAACAGAGACAGCAGCGACAGAGGTGGAAGAATCAGAGACATCCATAGAAGCTCCAGAAGGTCCTCCGTCTTTGATTTCTGCTCTTAATGTGGAGAGGGCGCTTCGCGGCATACGTAATTGTTATAAACCCATTATTATTCTTAGCCTAAGTTTAGCAAATTCTAGTAAATATATTGCATTTAATT
>CAOGCB010935196.1:0-18197 GCA_948266635.1 Cnidoscolus chayamansa | reverse complement strand
GATGCTTGAAGTATTTGTTGCCGCGCCAACCCTTCAGTGAGTGGATCCACAATATTATTTTCAGACATGATAAAATCCAAATAAATCACACCATGAGATAACAAATAACGTATTGATTTATATCTAACTGTCAAATGTCTTCTTTTCTCATTAAAATTTTTACTTCTAGTCTTAGCTATTGTTGCTTGGCTATCACAATGCATAGAAATTGGAGGCATAAGTTTAATTAAGAAAGGTATATCAGACAAAAAATCATGAATCCATTCTGCTTCACTATAACCAGCATCTAAAGCTACTAGTTCAGCTTTCAGGGTGGATCTAGATATTACAATTTGTTTAGCAGATTTTCAAGAGACTGCCCCGCCACCCATAGTGAAAACAAAATCACTCGTAGATTTAGTTTCCTCTGAATCTGATATCCAATTTGCATCACTATAACCTTCCATTACACTAGGGAATCCATAATAATGTAAAGCATATTCTATAGTTCTCTTCAGATATTTAAACACTCTTTCTAAGGCATTCAAATGCATAACATTTGGATGGTGAATATATCTACCTAACTTAGTCACAACAAATGCAATATCAGGCCTTGTATGATTTGCTAAATGTAACAAAAATCCAATAATTTGAGAGTATTTATATTGAGAAACACTTTCTCCTAAATTTTTCTTCAATTTAATTGTAAGATCATATGGAGTAGATACTAGAGACACATCAAAATAACCATAATTTTTCAATAATTTTTTCACATAATGTGATTGAGATAAAATAATATGATCATTTTTTTGACAATTTAATTCCCAATATAACATTTGCTTCACCTAAATCTTTCATGTCAAAATTACTTAAAAGAAAAGATTTAGTCATATTGATCACATTCAAATTACTACCAAAGATTGATATATCATCAACATACAAACAAAGAATCACATAGGCATCTTCAATAGTTTTAAAATAAACACATTTATCCACATTATTGATTTGAAAACCATAAGATAACATCACCTTGTCAAATTTTTCATGTCATTGTTTATGTGCTTGTTTTAAACCATAAAGAGATTTTACAAGTCTACAAACTTTATTTTCTTGTCTAGGTGCAATAAAACATTCTGGTTGATCCATATAAATTTCTTCTTCTAAATCACCATTTAAAATGTTGTTTTTACATCCATTTGATAAATTTCTAACTTATAGACATAAGTTAATACTATTAGTAGTCTAATGGTTGTAATTTTAGAGATTGGTGCATAAGTATCAAAGAAATCTACCCATTCTTCTTGTTTAAAACCTTTGGCCACTAATATAGCTTTAAATTTTTCTATAGATCCATCAGTTCTTAATTTCTTCCTAAAAATCCATTTACAACCTATAATTCTACAACCTGGAGGAAGATCAACTAATAACCATGTTTTATTTGAAATTATTGAGTTCATTTCATCATTTACAGCTTCTTTCCAAAATGGAGCATCAGAAGAAAACATGGCTTCATGATTTGTTTTAGGTTCATCTTTAAGTAGAAAAGTAAAAAATTCAGCACCATAATCTTTAGCTTTTCTACTCCTTTTACTTTTTATAGGTTCATGAGAAACATTATTATCAACATTATCAAAACTAAAACTAGAAGAGTAAACATTGACTGGTTTAGATATCTCATTTTTCATAAGAAAAATATTTTCAAAAAAACATGCACCTTTAGACTCCATAATAGTATTATTAATAATTTCAGCAATATCCGAACTTAATACCAAAAATCGATAAGTATTACTATTAATGGAATAACCAACAAAGACACAATCAATAATTTTAGGTCCTATTTTTCTTTTCTTAGTAATAGGAATATTTACTTTAGCCAAACACTCCCACACTTTAAAAGCAACATAGTATTAATCATATCCATTAGAATTCTATTTTTTCTTTCTGCTACCCCATTTGATTAAGGTGAGTAGGGAGGAGTAATTTGATAAATAATGCCATGCATTTCAAAAAATTCATTCATTTCATTTGACATGTATTCACCATCTCTATCTGAACGTAATATTTTTACTTTCTTATCTAGTTGATTTTCTACTTCAGCTTTTTGACTTAATTAAGTATACATAACAAAATTTAGAAAAATCATTTATAAAAGTTATAAAATATCTTTTACTTCCACAAGTCAAAACATTATTACTATCACATATATCACTATGTATTAATTCCAATAGTGTTGTTTCCCTAACTACATGTTTAAAAGGCTTTCTAAGTTGTTTAGCTTGAACACAAATTTGACATTTTTCTTTCTTGTTTATTACTTGTTCCGGTATTAAATCTAAATTCATTATTATTTTTATAGTATCAAAATTAAATTGTCCATGTCTACCATGCCAAGTATCATCGCATTCAACAACATAAAGAAGATGAAGCAAAAGACATAGATTCATCTTTAGAAAAATACATTACATTTAATTTATAAAGACCATCACTTAAATAGCCTTTACCAATAAAACTACAATATCTACTAATTACAATTTTATTAGAACCAATAACAAGTTTAAATCATGTTGATCTAACAAAAATGCACTAATCAAATTTTTCCTAATAGCAGGAACATGAAAAATACCATCTAAAACAAGCAAATTTCCAGGAGACAATTTTAATTTTATTTGGCATTTTCCTAAGACTTGAGCCTCACTCCCATTCCCCATTCTCACAGTTCTTGTGCTTGATACCTGATATGATGAGAAACATTCTTTATCAGCGCACACATTAATATTAGCTCCAGAGTCTATCCACCAATCATTTGAGTTAAAGATCATATTTAATTTTGGGCTAGAAACAAATTACCTGTGAGATGAGGAAGGAGAGCTATACCCTATAGTCACCACATTGGCTTAGGATTTTTGAGCTATAGGTGGCTTAAACGGTTGACCATGATGCTTAAAATAATTTTTCGCAATGTGATTGGTCTTCCCACAAACCCAAAACTCTTGACCATTTTTCTGATTATTATTCTTAATATTTGGCTTATTATAGTTGTTAAAATTACTACTACTACTATCAATGTTTTTCCTAAATGCAGTTCTCTTAAAATTTTTGAATTTAGCCTTATATAGGTTTTCAACAACATGTGCTTTAGCTTGAAATTCAGATTTTTTGACTTTAATTTATGAAATGCGATGCCTATCTTCAATTCTCAAGGAAACAAGAACTCATGAAATGGAAAGTTTTCAGGTTTTTGCCTTAAACTTCTAGCAAAATGACCATGAATGAGGTAATTTTTTAATTAAAGATGACACAAGTACAACATCATTAATTTCAATGCCTTTGATTTTCAAATAAAAAATTATGTTTTCAAAATCATGAATTTGATCATAAATACTTTTCCCATCAACCATTTAAAAATCAAGCCATTTTTCAACAATACATTTTTTTAGTCATTTTTCTTCAGTACCATACTATATTTCAAAGCATTTCACAATTCAATCGCAGTTTTCATATGACAAAATATGCGATAAATATTGTTAGAAAGAGCACACACAAAATATCTTTTTCATTGAAGTCATCTCTATCACTAGAAACAGATGCACCATTTGTTGGAGAAATTTCATTATTTCTTTCAGATGTTTTTAGTGAATTCAAACAATTTAAAATAATAGAAAAAAGACCCAATTCAGTAAGCCAAATTTTCATTTGTTTTTGCCAACAAAGGAAAATTTGACCCATAAATTTTTCAGGATTGCTAGACAATGATTTAATTAAATTCATAATAAAAAAAATCACAAATTAAGCAAAACAAAACACAACGGCACGAATTTTCCTCTCAAAGAATTTTAGAAATAATTTCTAATAACTTCAAATCAGTGCCAAAAGTATTAAACCAATTAAACAAAAATAGCAATACGCAACTTCAATAATAATCAAAATAATAACAATAATAATTCAAGAAAAAAGTTTAGAGTAACCTGAGATGTTTGTGAATTGAAGCACACTGAATTTAAGAGTTGTCTTTTGAGAGGAAACGACCCATCTGCACTGATTAAATTTTAACTACGTCCCTCTCGCAAAATACTTCAATCCGTTGGAGCTCTTGTGTGCAACTAAGAGATCCCCAAACTGATATTTTCTCAATGTTCAAATAATATGTATATATTTATTGTAATTTTTCTCTCTTCAATGCAATAAATAAAACTCACAAAATTAATTATTTTGCTCTTAAGAGTGTTGCTGGTGATATAAAAAGAATAAGAGAATTTGTAAATGTATGAGTTCTATTTAAAATAAATGAATTCACTTATTATTTATAGGCAACAAATACTATCTAATAACGAAAAATAATTGAGATATTAGGTTGAGATCATGGTGAACGTTGGCTACAAAACTGAAAAAAATAATAAAAATTTAATGCTGAAATAACGAGGAACGCTGATCATAATCCATGACCATGTTTTGGCCATGAATAAAAAAAAATCTCGAGAAATGAAGTTAGTCAAGTTAAAGATATTTTTAATAAAGAATATTCAACATGAATTACTATCAAGAGGTGGTCTCCTTCAATAATGATTTTTTAGTATTTTAGTGAAAAAGTAAGTAGTAGTGCAGTACGATCAAGGATGGGCATCTCTTAGTTCCAAAAGAGAAGCTCTTTTTATAGGAGACTCCATATTTTGGCCCGATAGTATGTGAAGAGTTAAATCACGGTACGCAACGACGTTTTGGATAGAAGGTCCATCACTCAGTACACACAATAAATCCATTCAGAGGATAAAACTCTCGTACTGCTGCTGCTGAAATTTAAATCGTGATATTTAATTTTAAACCTATCATTCGAGTACTAAATGCACTGCAACTGTGCAGTCGAGAGGATGGGCATCTCCGGCAATAGTAGCAAGCAACGAATCTCTTCTCAAATTCCTGTTAGTTGAACCATCAAAATTGATGTTGATAAAGAGGACTGTGGTGGAGGCACACAAATTGTATTGGTATTCACAAACACACTAACAAAGCTGATTTTGTCCTATTCTGAAAAATCTCATACCTTTTTAATCATACTGTTTTCTTAGGTTTCTCAAAAGATCAAATTTGACCTTTGTAATAATATACTTTGCGTCTCTATAGGAGTTTATGTCTGTCTATACAAACAACCTTTGCTCTTTCGGTTATATTCAGTTTTACTTCATTATATTTAGTATTTTATTACCACATCATTTGTGCATGTATCACATAAATTAAAATTTTTATATTTAATATATATATATATATATTTATAATTTTAAGTGTTTATTAAATATTTAATTAAAATTTAGTTGTAAAAATGTAAAAGCTGCATTGTTTAATGATATATTTGTCGATGGAAAAAATCATAGGAAGAATCGCAGCCGTTGGATGTGGAGACATTGTCGTCTGAGCTCTGGTTATCAGGCTTCCAGATATCCAAACACCTCTAGATCGAGAAAATTTCCCCAAAATTCCTCATTAACTAGATTTTTTTTCTTAAATTAAATAATCGCATCTACAGTTTTATCTCTCCTGGAATTTTTTTTCCCGGAAAAGAAAATTATGGCAAAATAAAAACACCTCCAGGATTGTGTTCGGTTAGTGAGATTCAGTCCCTAATAATTTTTTCTTTGCTTTGGCCCTCGTGAAATCCATACATCTTCCTCTGTTAAGTTGATGAGCTGGGGTTTTGGAAGTTCTGTAAATTCTACAATGTGCATGTTTTCTCCCTGCTTTTGATACCTAAAATCAATGTGGAGATCTGTTTGGATGAAGCGACGATGATGAGGATTGAAGGTGAAAATGGAGGTTAGATCTGACGGTGTACAAGTGAGGGGCGAGAAGGTTGGGTCAGGGACGACTCCTGTAATCGCTAGAACGCGCCTACAGGTTTGGTTTATAAGAGTTTGCTCGAGTATTCTGCTCTGGACTGGTTTGGTTCAGCTCGTAGCTATTGGGGAGCTATGGCAACCGCGCTTTTTCACCAATTTTACCCACAAAGTCACCCAGATCACACCGTTTCCCCTTAACTTCCAAGTTCATGCTGAATCGCCTCCTCCGCCATTTTTTCCCACAAGTGAGTATTTCTTCTTCCTCTTCTTCTTTTTTTTGGGTGCTTCGTTATTTGATGATATGTTTTGCATCAACAGGTGATGCCAAAGCCACCTTAAAATGATCGTACATGAAATAGCCTGGGATGTTCATCTCACCCAGCAATTTGTGATCTTGGTTTAATATATTCCATGTTAACTTGTGGAATTATTAGGAATCCAAATTTTTTTAGTTATTCTTCAAATATAAATGTTTGCAGACTTCAATTTGTACATGTCAGCAGACTTCAATTTGTACATGTCAGCATGAAAAATATTGTTTTTTGGCCATTGGCCTAACCTAAACTTTTCCTTACAATTCAAAATGAATAGTGAATATACAATTTTCGCTTCTTTGGAAGCTTTTAAATTGGATTCAGAAGATTTCTCGTAATGTTCTATAGCAACTTTCAATCATCACTTATGCCTGATACCTTGCTTATGGATTAAAGTTCTTGAGCTGCTGGGTTCTGTTTTCCACTAGCTTTTATCATGTGAAGCTTCAACAGTAATAACCATTTTTTAGATTCTCAATGTTTTTTAATTTCGTGTTTTAGGAGGAGTGAGCTGAAAAGAGTTTCTTCTTGATACTGGGCGGAATGCCATTCTTATGCATTATAGTTTGAATATGTCAAACCTTAATAAATGTCGTTGTCTCTTTGATAGATATATTAGATTGTATGTTGATATATATTTATCATTACATCATATCTTTCCACCTATCACAGATCAGATAATAGCATTGGCAATGTTGCAGGAAAATATAAAAGTAATGGTTACCTCAAGGTGTCTTGCAATGGGGGCTTGAATCAAATGCGTTCTGCGGTTTGTACTCCTTCCATTGTCTGTCTTCCTAATCAATTTTCAGGTTATTTACTAAGCTACTCTGACATATCAGATCTGTGACATGGTGGCTGTTGCTCGGCTTTTGAATCTCACTTTGGTTGTTCCTGAACTTGACAAGACATCTTTCTGGGCTGACCCTAGGTATACTTTTTTCTTCTTGATACACTCAAATCTTCGGTGCTAGTTTTTAACTCTGGCTCTTTTTTGCAGTAACTTTGAAGACATCTTTAATGTGAAACATTTCATTTTCTCAGTAAGAGATGAAATTCGAATCATAAGAAGGGTGCCAAAAAGATTTAACAGGAAATATGAATACCAAGTATTCAGGATGCCCCCTGTTAGTTGGTCAAATGAAAAATATTATCTACAACAGGTGAGAAAACTTACTGCTAATTTGTATTAGTTGAAAAGATATCTACATCATGAATGAGTTCAGGAACATTTAGAAAGAAAAGGCAGTTGATTAATGATTGAACGATTGGTTGATGACTTAGGAGTTTGGTTTACTAGATATTATGTTTAAACTTCGGTTTGCCTAGTTTATTTTTATTAGTGAACAAGCCGGACCAAACTTCTTGAGCCATGCATGTGAGTTGAATGATTGAATAACTTAGGATACTTGGATGGGGTAAATATCTTCAGAAACAAGGATTTGCATTGTTTACTTTTTCTTTCTCCTAAATGCCATGTAAAAGTTTAGCTGTTTAACAGAACATGGCAAAACTCTTAGTGGTGTTGTCTTCATGAAACTAAATTGTTTGTGTGTTCATATATGGCTTTAGGACTGTCGGGGGATCTTCTCCGTGTCTAGAAGAAACATGTCAAGATTTAATGATCATTAGAATGGGAAAAAGTGAACCCCCTAGGTTAATGAGTGAGTTATAATTTCAATTCTGCTTCAATAAAAGGCATGATTAAATGGCTTTGATACTATGATGCAGATTTTACCACTTTCTGGCAAGTTTAAGGTGTTGCACTTCAATAAAACTGATGCACGCTTGGCAAACAACGGGATCTCACACAATCTTCAGAAACTTAGATGCAGAGTTAATTTTCAGGCATTGAAATTCACTGCACAGATTGAAAGTTTGGGTTATAAATTGATTCGCATTCTTCAGGAGAGGGGACCTTTTGTGGCCTTGCATCTTAGATATGAGATGGATGTGTTGGCTTTCTCAGGTTGTACTCGTGGTTGCACTAAGGATGAAGCTGAGGAGCTCAAGGCATTAAGGTTGAATATTAGCTTTTTTCTTTTTTACTTTTTGGATTATTAGCAGCCTCTGGTATATATCAGAGGCAATAAGAACTTTTCATCCATTATCATTAAAGTTATTCTTTCACTCTTTTCTTTGTGGCCAAAGTGGCTGCACTGTGCAATTTTTAAAAAGTTTTTGTTTATTGTTTTGCCTTGCACTTCTCGTTCAGGTATGCATACCCTTGGTGGAGGGAGAAGGAGATAGTGTCTGAAGAGAGAAGACTACAAGGATTGTGCCCTTTGACACCTGAAGAGACAACATTAGTTTTGCAAGCGTTGGGCTTTGACAAGGAGACACAGATATATATTGCAGCTGGTGAGACATATGGCAGTCAACGGAGACTTGCAGCATTAAGGGATGCATTTCCACGGCTTGTGAGTTGTTTACTATTTGGCCTTTTGTGTCGAGTTTTTCATTCTATCTTCAGTTTTTAGATTAGCAGCACCAGCTGAATTCTTGTTGAACATTTGTGCATGTGTCTGTAAGGCAGTAGTCAAGAGACTCGGATTACCGTGAAGACTTCCTAACTGATTGTTGATTAGTGCTTCTGGCATGTTTTCCATTGTATGAACATATGCCTTTTGATGGATTTTCTCCTTGAATGACAATCTTTTATATTATTATTCAAGTGATTAAACTATAGAACCTGAACTAATAAGGTCCTCCGTCTAAGGATTGAATGTGATTGTGCATACGCAAGTCACTAGTTAACGAACATCTATGTTATATTGATTTTATTTTACTTTTATGTTAAGTTTATATCTTCTACATCTCAGTTTCCCAAAGTTATTTCAGGTGAGGAAGGAAATGCTGTTAGATCCAGTGGAACTGCAACAATTCCAGAATCATTCTTCTCAGATGGCTGCTCTGGATTTCATGGTCTCAGTAGCCAGTAATACTTTCATACCCACTTATGATGGAAACATGGCAAAAGTAGTGGAAGGTCACCGCCGGTATGCACACTCTCTCACAGGAGTTGATCATATTATTTGACTAGGAAATTATATCATTTTATTCAAAGATATCCGGGAGACATCTGATTAGTATTTTTATAGGTATCTTGGGTTCAAACAGACAATCCTGCTGGATCGAAAAAGACTGGTTGGGTTACTGGATTTGCATCAAAATCGGACGCTTACATGGAATGAATTTGCAGTTGCCGTTCAAGCAGCACATGAGAAAAGGAAGGGACAGCCAACACGCCGCAGGGTTATAGCAGATAAACCAAAGGAGGAAGATTATTTTTATGCAAACCCTCAAGAGTGCCTTTGCGAGGGAACAAAATGTGAAGACTTGCTAGGCCCTGGTAACTCGACTTCAAAATAGTGATCACACAATTCCAAGCAGAAAATTAAGACAGTGTGTCCCTTATGGGTTCAAGCCGTGGTGCAGACTGTGACTTCCATGCCGGAAAGCTTCAGAGGATGAATGTGCGCACACCTTAAGAGCATTTTAAGCAGCAGAAGAAAAGAACCCTGGAGTGCCCATTTGAGGCGGTCAAAGGTCATGTTCTTCTTCTTTTATTTTATTATATATATATATATATATATAGATTTGATTTATTCTACCAGTAAAGAAGTTTGTTCAATGATTTCATATAGTCTCGCATCTAGAAAAATGAAAGCACACATGTAGCAATTATAGTTTTTAACTCACAACTTGATGAAATATTTTATATACTACGAAGAAATGTGGAGGGATAGGACCATTATTTATGATCTTGAAAAACACGCAGCCTAAATATTATGATGCTCTCTCTTGAGGGGAATAAAGGCATTTAAGAGCATCGATAAATAAAATGAATAATTTTAAAATTTTTTTGAACTTTTAAAATAACAATTTATACTCTTAAGAAACATACATATATAATAAAATAATCATGTACTTCAACTAAACATATAAAATATAATTTACTTATAAAGGGTTGAATATGGGGGGGATTTCGACAATGGAGATTCCATGACTGGGGGGGGGGGGGGGTTCATAAAAAATTGCATTAACAAACCGCTCTGGGCTTCAAAGTTCAACATTTGACAAGTTGGTTTCAGCTGAGGATAATAAAAAATTATTATTAATTTTTCAAGAAATTATATAAATATGAAGAAAGAAGGAAAATAAAAGGTGTCTCTTCTTCATAAATCAAATGTAGGGTCCCAAGAAGTTATAATTTATGTTCTTTATTTTAATTGGCTGTATATCAATTAAATTGATTTAGTATTTAAATTCAAACTCATTGTGAATTATTTAATACTTAATTCTATTTAATTAAAATAATTAAATCATAACTTTATAGTAGTTTATGCTAAAAAAAGAAAATTTTTAAAAATCCATCACTAATATTATGTTTTTTCACAGAACTATATATTTTGATGATACATAATAATATCTTTACTAATAATTATTTTTCTACAGATATTTATGTCATAAATTAAATTCGTCTATAAACTTATTTTGATAGTAACATATAATTTCATTTTTTGATTTGTAATTCTAAAATTTGATTTTATAAATATTATTTAATTCATTACATTTGTGATAAAATAAATTAAATAAAAAATTATTTTCTTAATATTTTATTATTTAAAAAATTTATAAATTCATATGTAGATTTTATGTAAAAAGTAAAACTGAATTTTATTTTAAAAAGTTATATAAAAATTGCACATGATCTATTAAATAGTAAAAGAATATGTAAGTTAATCACGGGCGTTGAAACCTCTAATAAGGTTAAAATTTGGTTGTGTTATTTATTATTTATTATTGTCAAATTGATTAAAATAAATCAAGTAATTAAGTTTTATAAAATAATAATTAAAAATCAAGTAAATTTTAAAAATTAATTCATCTTAAACAAATAAAATCCATATCTGTGAAGGCAAAAGGAACAGTAAAAGTCTGCCCAAACGTGTGAAGTTGAAGGAGGTTTGCCCACATTTTTAGAAACTTTCCATATAAACATCACCGCGTAATTATTCATATATCATCGTTGTTCCTAGATTTTAAGGAGAAAAAAAAAAACAGGAAGAGGCCAAGACGTCAGGTGCCACTCAATTGTCGCTTAATTAGTTTAAATTAATTTCTCTGGTCAACAAAGTAGATGGGATTAATTTATGGATGATTACGCTTTTATTATTATTTTTTTATGGTTTAGTTAAACCTGATTCAATTATTCATTTTTTTATTTTTTTATTATTTACAAATATCAAATCTACTTATTATAAATATTATTATTATCCCAACCAAAGTTCAGGTCTATGCATTAATTTGTGTTTTGCTAAATTTAAAGAAAGTTGGTATTATTAGGTTTGAATTATTAAAAATTTATATCAATTCCAACCAAACCAAATCAATACACGACCGCTCTTACTAAGTCCAACATGAACCCCAAGAAAGCGTAATAATTATTCTATAGATGCAAATGAATCAAAAGAAGCGAAAGCACGTGCTTTATGCTCTTGATATTTTCAACTTGGTCGTATCTGCCTGCCATGGTTTATCAACAGGGCCTTCCCTCCCACCACGCGGCCCCTCTTTCAACTTGAAAAGGTATTGACCTGAAATTTCAGGGAACCACCCCCCCCTCCTAATGTGAAAGTGAAACCATCTGAAAATGTAAAAGTAAATCAATTAATTTGAAGTCTCAGATATTGCAAGAATTGGTATATGTGTTTGTGGGTATATATATATATAGAGAGAGAGAGACGTTTAGGCAGTTCAAGAAACTATCAGCAAAGGTTGCTTTCTACATTGTCATTGTCTTATCTTCTTGCTCATTTTGTCATACCAATCCAACAGCTCCCGTTCTTCAAAAGTAAAAGTTAAGCGGCTTTGTTATCAACCCATTTTGATTCTGTTGCATAATACGTAACCGAAAATGAAGTTTGGGAAAGAGTTCAGATCACAAATGATTCCAGAATGGCAAGAAGCTTATATGGATTATGATTTCCTCAAAACCCTTTTGAAAGAGATCCAAAGATTCAAGCAAAGAAACAAGCCACCAGCCACCGCAGCTGGTGGCTTGAAGAGAAAGCTAACTCTTTATAGAGCTTTCAGTGGCCTAACACAGAGAAACAACCACATCCCTAATAGTCCTTCTACTTCTTCTGATATTGAAAGCCAAGCCATTTTGGTTAATTCTGTTAACCGTGATGGCTCTCAAAACTATGAGACTACTTTCCTTATGTCTTCCGATGAGGGAGGAGAGTATGAGCTGGTGTATTTTAGAAGGCTTGACGATGAGCTCAATAAGGTGAACAAGTTTTATAAGGATAAAGTTGAAGAGGTAATGAAGGAGGCTGCCATGTTAAATACTCAGATGGATGCTCTGATTGCTTTTAGGATCAAAGTGGAGAATCCTACTGGCTGGTCTGATAGGTCTGCTGATATGACTCGTCTTGCTTCTGATGTTGCAGCTTCTGCTGCTACATTGGCAGCTTCCACTCCATCTGGAGCTAAAGTAAACAGTAAGTGTATCCTCTACTCCAAACCTTGCTCAAGAAATGAGTTCTTTTAATTATAATTTATTAATACTTGTTTATTCATTTGCAGAAAGAGTTCATATACTGGATTCGATTGAAGAAGGTTCAAGCACGCATGATGATGAACAATCCCATGATACGGAGGAGGAGAACGGTGGCAATATCAAGGTACAAGCAGTACAGAAGCCAAAAGTTAGAGGCATTAGACCAGCTCCATTGGAGATACTAAACCATGTGAAGATGAACCAAACACTAGAGACTCCTCGCTCCACCATTAAAGGCTTCCTCAAAGTTCCCAATAATGCAGAACTGAAATTCACAAGGGAAAATCTCAGGAAAGTAGAGGAGCAACTCAAGCGTGCTTTCGTTGAGTTCTACCAAAAGCTTCGGCTCCTTAAGAGTTTCAGCTTCTTGAATACATTAGCTTTTTCGAAAATCTTGAAGAAGTATGATAAGGTATAACCCAGATTTCTCTTCTAATCATTTGACTAAATTAATATGATTTTAAGCCCACCATTTTTCTCGGTATTCAATAATCAATTCCTGCAGATTACTTCAAGAGATGCTTCAAAAGCTTACATGAAAATGGTGGACAACTCCTACCTTGGCAGTTCTGACGAGGTGAGCTTTCTGTATCTCTCGTCTATTTCAATATAAGAATGCCTCTCTTAATGCCTTATTTAACTAAATTCATTCTGATTTATGGACACATATACCATAGATTACCAAAGTCATGGAAAGGGTTGAAGCTACATTCATTAAGCATTTCTCAAACTCTAATCGGAGCAAGGGAATGAGCATTTTAAGACCAAAAGCGAGAAGAGAGAGACACAGGACAACATTTTCTATGGGTAAAATTTCTGTTGATATAAAAATTTGTTTGCTTAAAACCTGTATATTTCAGACAATCTCTTTGGTGTATATTAATCCCTTTGTAATGGAAAACTTTCAGGTTTTTTATCTGGCTGCACAGCAGCTCTTATAATAGCTCTTATCTTGATCATTCGTGCCCGCAAAATCATGGATGAACCAGGGAAAGAAACATACATGAAAACCATGTTTCCTCTTTACAGGTAAACTGAACTCAAATCAACAGAGCTTATCTCATCAAGCTTAGATCCCCATGTCTTTGACAAGCTATGTATCCTTAATCTTGCAGCTTGTTTGGGTTCGTTGTCCTGCATTTGCTAATGTATGCTGCTAATATATATTTCTGGAGGCGATACCGAGTGAATTATTCCTTCATATTTGGATTCAAACAAGGAACAGAAATGGGCTATCGACAAGTTCTCCTTGTCGGTTTTGGTATTGCAGTACTAGCACTAATCTCTGTGCTCTCAAACCTCGACATGGAGATGGACCCTAAAACAAAAGAGTATAAGCAACTTACAGAACTTCTCCCTCTCTTCCTGGTTATAGTAAGATTCTTCAAGTAACTCTACTCGTCTACTCCATCCTATTCCTAAATTTCCTCATGAAACTCATCATTTTTCCCCTTCTCTACAGCTTCTCCTTGTTCTGCTGTTCTTGCCATTCAATGTCCTATACCGCTCGGCTCGCTTCTTCCTTCTCACATGTCTCTTTCACTGTATTGCAGCTCCCCTCTACAAGGTACAACCAATGGGCCAGAATTGCAAATGCAAGTTAAAACCTGTAAATTCAATTGTTGGGTTTTTAATTGTCTTGTAAATTTCTTCTTCTACTTCAGGTTGCACTTCCTGATTTCTTCTTGGCCGATCAAATGACCAGCCAGGTGCAAGCCATCAGAAGTATGGAGTTCTATGTCTGCTACTACGGTTGGGGAGACTATAAACGGAGACAAAACACTTGCAAAACCAGTGGTGTATACAACACCTTCTACTTCATCGTTGCTGTGATTCCATACTGGTCTCGTTTGCTTCAGGTTAAATATATACTATAACCACTGAAAAGATATGAACTTGGTGCTGAATTTGCTTCAGAATTATTAACATGTTGGTCTGGTCTCTATTTGTTTCAGTGCCTCCGGCGCCTGTTTGAAGAGAAAGATCCAATGCAAGGACTCAATGGATTGAAGTATTTCTTAACAATAGTAGCTGTTTCCCTGAGGACAGCTTACAGTCTTGAGAAAGGGGCTGCTTGGCGAGTAATTGCTTGGATTTTTTCAGTCATAGCAGCAATCTCTGGCACATATTGGGATCTGGTCATCGACTGGGGACTTCTTCAGCGCCATTCCAAGAATCGCTGGCTGAGAGACAAGCTCCTTGTCCCTAACAAAATTGTATACTATGTAGCCATGGTTAGTATAAAGGAAAATACATAGATATAGCTGCTTGAGGTTCGTTGTATAAATTCTAACAAAATTGATATGTTGTACAGGTCCTGAATGTATTGCTGAGATTTGCTTGGTTACAGACTGTGTTGAATTTCTCATTCTTTTCCCTGCACAGAGAAACTTCAATAGCCATTGTTGCTAGTCTTGAGATCATTCGTCGTGGCATATGGAATTTCTTCAGGTAAAATTCCCTCAAACCTAAAGAAAATGTTTTATGATAAAATCCCAGAATCTAAAAGTCTATGGTTTGAACATTGATCAGGTTGGAGAACGAGCATCTGAACAACGTAGGAAAATACCGTGCATTCAAGTCAGTACCACTACCTTTCAACTATGAAGAGGACGATGACAAAGACGAATAGTTATATATATACTTTTATCAAGATTAGGTGAAACAGGAGAATGTAAGATTGAAAAGGTATACAGAAAACAATCAGGTTGATTTCATCATTTTTGACAAGCAACAGGAAAGTGAAAAAGTGTGATGTACATCTATGTATGCTTTATTCTATGTATATCTGCTGAGTTTTGATTTGTTTGTCTTAGACTTACCAGAAATCTTGGTGTCAAAATAATTGCGTTTGAACAATGCTATTTCATCAATTATTATATATTTATTTGCCATGAAAGTCAAAATTAAACAAACTTAATACCCATTCAATAAATTAAGAGTAACCTTATTATTATTATTTTTATAAATTATTTAGAAAGTGAGTGAATTTTCTCTATCTATTTAAAATTATTATTCATCTTCTCCGTCAATTTCATATCCATTCAAGGAAAAAGCTTCGACTAACAAACTCATTTTATAAGCTGATAATGATAGATAAGTCATTTAAGCTTCATTGAATAATAAAATCGAACTTTTAACACTTATGTTTACAAATACAACAACAACAAGCTTTAATCTCAAATCAGCTGGGATCATTTTATGTTTACAAATAAATATTATTAATTTGTATTATCATGAATAAATAACATTATTTTGTAATTTGATAAATTATATAAATAAAATAATACCAGACATAGTCTTTTCTCAACAATGAACACCATACTTTCAATAAAAAAAATTCCCTTACAAAAATTTTAAAATATCATTTTTATATATATAGTTAACACAAAGTTCATAAAAAATGTGAAGCAAATACTAAATAAGCTTTTTATTATTATTATTATTATTATCAAAAAGGTGCAGAATCATTTTTGTAAAGTCCCATCAAAATACACCTTTGAGAAATGAACTATTATTTATTATTTTGAAGAAATATTATTTATTAATTTTTTAAAAATACAAAAAATAATAATATTTAAACAGGATACCTTATTTAATTACAAACAGCTGCAATTAGATAAAGCTGCAGTTCCATTAAAAAAAAAAAGTAATTACATAAATCGCTTACCATTCTGTGTTTTAACTGTTTATTGCTATAAAAGCAAAATCGTCATAGCTCTCATTTACAAAAGTCTAGTTAACAAAAAAGCATCAAACTTCAGCTAAGAAGCTTTTCACAGCTTTGTGAATAGTGATTTCGTTTATCGCCGAGTATGAATTACTGAATTATAAGGATAATATAAAACAGTCTCTCTCATCCAACAGAACCCACTAATTTATATATCTCACTCATAAGCACCATATAAAAATTGCTTAAATATCTCATGCTCTTAAGACACTGTTTAAAAATAAATTTGCATAGAACACATAATTGATTTGTATCTAAAATTTAAAAAAAAAAAAAGTTGCAAATTAAAAATATGTTTAAAAGATTTTTAACTAATTTGATTCTGTCATATGAATCCTTTTTTTCTTCATTCAGCTCTGTGAAAAGAAAAGAAAAGCATAATGCAATTGAAAGTCCCTCAAAACATCAAATTCAAATTGCTGATAATTGCATAAAGTTTCAACCATATAAAAGAAAACCTACTTATTGAACCCAATAGTTCCCCATAAAGGTAGCTGGCATCAACTAAAAGCTGCTTGCTTAGTTATTTTGCTCACCAGTCTTCCCTCTGTCACCACTGCAACAGTAGAAGTGCGGCAGCTTGACTCTGCCACAACTCCTGAAACCAAAGAATGAATCACACAAAATATAATGCAATCACGAGTTAGAATACTCCATGCTTGGCAAATACTCGGGGAGATGAAAAAAAAAACATATTTATAACGAATTTTAAGTTAACGGTAAAAACTGAAAACCACACATTATTTCACTGGAAATTTGAGAAACAGTTGTAATGAACAGGTTCAGTTTCATATCCATTCATAATGGACACTGTTTCAATTTGTTTTTGCCATCCCCTACAAGTTGATTTCTTTTATTCACGACAACTTCTTCCATAGGAAAGGGGGACAAAAGAATAGAAGAGGAAAAGTAACGCACTCCACAGACTCCTACTGACCTCCTTCTCTGCTGAACTAATAAAATAACGTAAATGCCAAAAAAAAAAAAAAAAAAGATAAAAAAATAGTTTGAGAAAACTCGACTTCAAGAAGACATTACCATTAACATCAAAATTTCTCAAGTTAGACTAGAAATATTAGTTTTCAACAAAACTTAATTTTTCCAACTAAACTCTAATGATCGTCTTTGGCAAAGCTTACTTTTCCAACTAAACTTTCTGCAATAGTGATTAAAACATCTTCTAGCCAATGGGATTGGATGTCACCACAAAAAGGGACAAGTATCTATCAATGAACTTATTCCCCAAATTGCAAACATCATTGTCAAACCCTTCTTTGGCCAAAACGTAGTTTTCCAACTAAACTTTCTGCAGCAATGATTCAAACATCTTCTAGCCAATGGTATCGTGTTTCATAAAAAAAGGACATGAGTTTCTCATTGAATTGATTCCCTGAATTGCAAACATCATCGGCAAACCATTACCTGCAACGAATAATAACTGGTGTTGGTTTCAATGCCTTTGGTCCATTTCTTATGCCTCTCTTATGGGGCGACACCTGCATGATTTATAGCATTAAGAAAATATATATGTACATATATAACCACAATTAAAAATACTCTCGATTATTAGAAAATCAAGGTTAATGCAATATGAATCAACAAACCTCACAATGGGAAAAAAAATACTGTTTATAAAACAGTCACAGAAATGCTCACAACAGAAGCTCTAATGACTAATTTTTAGGATTTCTGCTTCATAAATTGTGAGGGCACAAGCATCAGGCAGAGTTTCAGCAGGAAACTTCCGTGAACTTACACATTGGAACTGTGGATTTAGT
>CAOGCB010934989.1:0-33772 GCA_948266635.1 Cnidoscolus chayamansa | reverse complement strand
CCCTTGCATATAAAAGCACATTGCATCTCTCTCCCAAAGCATCCAAACGGCCATACCTTTCAAGCAACTGATTTGGTTTCGCCATCATTTACTCGTATAGAGAGCGAAATAAACATGGGTTCCCAAGGAGGAGATGGCACGTTCACTGTCACTGTGACCAAGAAGGAAGTGGTGGCGGCAGTGTTGCCATTGCAAGAACACTGGCTGCCCCTTTCCAACCTAGACTTGCTTCTTCCTCCAGTTGACGTGAGTCTTTTCTTTTGTTACAAAGACAATAACCATACAATGACTTTCGAGTCCAAGGTCGCTGTTCTCAAGAAAGCCATGGCTCAAGTTTTGGTGTCTTACTACGCCTTCGCCGGTGAGGTTGTGACAAACTTCGTGGGAGAGCCTGAGATCCTATGCAACAACCGAGGCGTGGACTTTTTTGAGGCTTTCGCAAATATTGATCTTGAAGATCTTAACTTGTATAACCCCGACCATAGCATTGAAGGCAAACTGGTACCCAAGAAGCGGGATGGAGTGCTTGCTGCCCAGGTCAGTCTGATTTTAATTAAATTCTCACATACTTAACTTTTTTTTTTATCATATAATATTTTACTCAATGAATCAAAGCCAAATCATATAATTTTGTTAAAATTCATTTTATTTTTTAATAACATTCATTTTCAAATTAATTTTAATAATTTAAATCTATAATTTATTTAATAAATAAATCCAGCTGGCTATAGCATTTAAGAATATTAAAGTTTTAAGTATGAACAAGATAAATTTTAACTTTCTATTGTAAAAAAAATAAAAAGTTTTTTATTCACAGGGTAAGGTATATATATATATATAACTAATATTAGTTATTGTATATATAATAGTTTTATTCTAAAATATCTCATAAAATTTTTATTTTTTTTAAATAAAAGATCATATGAATAATATAATAAAAATAACAATTCCTTTTTTTATATATATAATTTTTTCGTAATAATTAAAAGATAATATGATTGCTCATATTTTATAATATTATTTTATTTTCAACTTTCATGTTCAGAATAAATATTATTATTTTTTTATTTAAAGAAATTTAATTTAAAAAAAATATATATATATAATTATTTAAATTATTTCCTTCAAATACGGGGATAAAATAGAAGCCTAAGACAGAGACTAGAACGGTGTAAGCGAATATTATCAAAATCGTCCAACCAAAACACAGAAAAGCATCTCATAAACGTATAGGAATAGCCAATAGGAGTCTTTCAAATCAAACAAAGACTTTGGGCCAAAGTGGTTGACGGCACTTTGACTCCATTTTCACCAACCCCACAAAAACTTGTTCTCTTATTTATCCAAACAATATATCATAAACTTTTAACTAACAATTTTTCTCACTTTCTTGGTTTCCTCCTTCAAGATATATAAAAAAAAAAATTGTATTTTTGATAAATCAACACCTTAACCATCATAAATACAAATTTGCCATTTCAGGTATTCTATCTATAAATTCTGTGGAAAATTAAAACTTTAGTCTCCTTTAAATTAATAAATAATAATAATAATAATAATAAATAATAATCTTCTTAGAATGAAAATTAGATAATCTCAACATGATGTTCAAATTTTATGTTACATCTCTAAATTATTTTGTAATTTATAATTTTATGCATATATATATATATATATATAAATTTGTAGGCAACAAGATTTAAATGTGATGGTGTAGTGGTGGCTTGCACGTTTGATCATCGCATAGCTGACGCTTACTCGGCCAATATGTTTCTCGTGTCTTGGGCAGAAATGGCTCAATCTAAAGCAGTTTTAGTAGTACCATCTTTCAGACGATCTTTGTTGAATCCAAGACGTCCTATTTGCATCGATCATTCTCTACACAATATGTATATACCTATTTCTAAGCTGAAACAACCAAAAGAGCCCCAATCTGATTCTGATTATCTAATAAGTCGCATATACTACATTAACGCGGATCAGCTTAATCAATTACAATCACTTGCAAGCTCCAAAGGCAACAAGAGGACCAAACTTGAGTCTTTTAGTGCCTTCCTTTGGCAATTGGTTGCCAAGTCAGCAAAAAAAATGGATGCCTCTAAAACAGTAAAGATTTCAAAAATGGGCATTGTAGTGGATGGGAGGACAAGGCTAAAATTAATAGATGCATACTTTGGAAATGTTCTGTCCATTCCCTATGGAGGCAAGAGAATTGATGATCTAATAGAAAATTCTTTGAGTTGGGCAGCGGATGAAGTCCATGATTTCCTGGAAACAGCCGTGACAAAAGAGCATTTCTTGGGGCTAATTGATTGGGTTGAGGTTCATAGGCCAGAGCAAGCCCTGGCTAAGATATACAGTAGTGGAAGTGAGGATGGACCGGCTTTTGTGGTATCATCAGGGCAAAGATTTCCAGTTTCAAAGATTGATTTTGGGTGGGGGATGCCTACCTTTGGGTCATATCATTTTCCATGGGGCGGAAGTGCTGGATATGTTATGCCGATGCCAAGTCCAACAGGAAACGGCGATTGGATAGTGTATATGCACCTATTGAGAGGCCAAATGGAGTTGATAGAGACTGAGGCTGCTAATTTCTTTAGGCCCCTCACTTGGAATTACCTTAACCTCATTTCACCCCCACCCATTCAATAGTTACCATATAAGTTAATTTCTTTTTCATTTACATGCGGATAGGATTCGTGAATGAATCGGTGATTGCATGTTTAATTTGATCTTTTTTTATATCATCTATTCTGATAAATTTATATTTTCTCCTCATAAAGAAGTAAATTTTATTCATTAAATTTTTTTTAATTTAATTGATTTTAAAACTGAACTAAATGTTAATAAATTTAAATTTTAATTTATTTAATATATGAATCTAATTTTTATAAATTCAAACCTTAAATAATGTATAAAAATATATTGTCACTGTAGCATATAATGGATATATTTTAATAGTTGCAGTTATGGGAGGATATGTTTATGAGTCACCATAATAAATATATATATATATATATATAATAGATACACCGTACGGGTCAAGGTGACTGAATCCATCAGCCCAGGTAAATGTTCCCTTTTCTCCATCAATTACAGGTCGATGGATGCCTGCTTTCTCAAGCAACATTTTCAATTTTTCCCTCACGAATGCTACTTATTAAGTTTTCATTACTCTTTTAGCTTACAGAAAGTAGTTGCTCCATTGATTAAATTTTACAACTTGATCAAACTGATAAATTGGAAATCAATTCTCCATTTAAGGTCCATCATCTCCATCTCCAATCAAATTACAGATATCTGAACACTCTACCAAACTGTTACCAAAGAGAAGGGATATCAATTCTCAATACATAAATTATGCAATGTTAAACAGCTTGATAATGGAAAAATAAATAAATCATCACCTTTAACTTTTTTCAGGAAAAAAATTGTTGGGGATTTAATTAAATCATAGGTTTGATTTGATTTTCATACTGACCAAAGTATTTTTTTTTTTTTTTGGTACTGAAGATAGGTTCTAAAAAGCTAGATTGACTAGATTGATGTTGAGGGAAGAGATTAGCTACATGTGTGTTGGCTTTGAGAGGAAATGAAAACACGAGATAATTGAACAGGTAGCATAAAAACTAGGTATTTTTTTTCCCATTGTGAGTAGTTTATGGATGCTGATATTGTCAGAGGTTAATAAATAAATAAAAAAGAAACATAAAATTTACCAGTATTGACGGCTTCGAAATCCTTGCTTGAAAACCACTAAAGGTCTACAAAAGATGAAGGAAAAGAAATAAATAAATAATTGGTGCTTCGAAACGAAATTGATGTTACACTGTAAATAAAACAACTATTTGTGTACGAGATTAACCAACTACTTGATAATATTTTTCAAGCTAATAATATTTTCTTTTTTCAAATTGTAGTGCAACAAAAAAAAAATATATTTATTTTTTTTTTCAATTTTGTGACTGGCACGACAATGAAAGTGGTGTTGGATAAGACCATGTCAATGTTCTAACTAATAACAATAGTTAAACCACTTGCATTAGAAAAACACCTTTTTGCATACCTTTTATTCTCACTCTTTCTTTTTTTAATCACCCTGTTTTGAAAAATAAAAATAAAATTTAATTCCCTTATTAATATCCTATTACTAACGAATTGCTAATAAATTTAAATATGTTATCATAAATTCCATTATTAATGATTAATAATAAAATTAAAATATTTATTTATTTTATAATAGATTTAAGAGAAATTTTAATAATTTTTTTTGAACTTATTTTTTATTTGATGAAAATTATATATATTAAAATTTTTATTACAATTTTTAAATCTATTACTATTTTCACAAAAATTATAAAAATTTTTGTTAAAAAAATTAATTTTATTATTATTTTTTCTATTAAACATTAATTTCTATTATTTTGAATTATTTCAATTTTATGACAATTAATTATTATATAATATCATGAAGAAAGTTAAAAGGTAAAAAAAGAGAAATAAAATAATAAAAAAGAAAGTAAATAAGAAAAAAAAAGTAAGAAAAATAGAGAGAAAAATAATTGAAAGAAGGTTAGGGAAAGAAAATGAAAGAAAAATAGATGAGAAATGAGAGAAATATGAAAAAAAAAGAAAGAAAATGAAAGAAAAAGAGGAAAAATGGATGAAAAGGGATATAAAAAAAGAGAAAATAAACAAAAATTGAGAGAAATGAAAGTAAATGATATAAAATGGGAAGAGAAAAAGAGAAATAAAGAAGAAAAAAAATGTAAGAAAATATTAGAAATTAAAAATAATAAGAGAAATTAGGGTGTGCATAAGGTGACTGGTCTAGTAAAAGAAGGTACCTTTGAAAATTAAAAACCGCAATTTTTCTATTAATTTAAGAATAGATTTAATAACAAATTTAATAATTTTTTTTTTAATTTATAACTAAATTCGCACATAATTTTAATACTCTATGATTTAAATTGGTACATAATTTATAAATATAATAATTTAATAAAAAAGTATAACCTGGCATGAATTATTAAATTTAATAATATATTTAAAATTAAATTTATATGAAATATCTACTGAGAAATTTTAAATTTATTATTAAATTTATAAATAATTATAATACCCTGTAATTTAATATTAAATTCAATATCCACCTATAATTTATTACAACTCGATAACAAATTATATTTTGTTTGTAAAATCGATTATTAATCCTATATTTATAATGATATATATATATATATATAGAAAATTTATGAGTTATCTTATGTAATTTAAATTATAATCAAGTTTGTACCTTCTAATATTAAGAGGGCCTTCTCCAGGTGATCCTTCGCCTCCCCGGATGCAAGTGTTGACACACTTGACAGTGCATGATTCTGCCTTCTTTGACTTGGGCCGTTGGATTCTAGCCTTTCTGCAATCCTTGGCTGATGATGCACAGTTGCTGGATAGTGATTGAGGAACGTTGAGTAGTGTCTCCTCAGCTTGTTGGGGTGCATCTATTGCACCTGCCGCGGTTGTTACAACAGAGCAATATGCTGCAAGAAAACTTGTAATGGTCAACCAGCGCCGGCTGCTGGCTCTAGCAAGATACAAACTACTGTTGCTGTGTATGATGGCTTTATGGGTTTTCACAGCTTTAACAAGCGATGAGGTTGTTCCTATACTAAAGGCAGGCGGATTACTTGGAGTCTGGATCAGCATTATGACTAATATATTCTGATATTTCTCAGATTCTATTTTCCTTCATTTTCACAAGTCCAACGAAATTAAGAAAATCTATTGTTCAATGCTCCAACTTGTTTCAGAATTCAGACCCTCATTTATTTGGTTACATTTACAAAATTCAAATAGATAAAAGATAGTGGTCCCAGTTCGCGATCACCATTCATAGGTGCATGGTCGAGAGTGCGTTCCATAGACGTCCTTTTCATATCTGCGGGGCATCCACTTTCTTGGCCAGGAAAATGAGAGAGTGTTAGTGGCTGACCATAAATGATGGTTTGCCAACCATTCAAATTTTGAATATGCACATCTTGCACGCAAGGAAAAGAAGAAAATATTGTGGATGCTATGGGCCTCAGATAATGTAAGATGAAGTTGCAAATTGTCATCCTTTTTGTGTGAATCAATGACTACTCAGCTGAGTAAAAAAATTTCTTATCACGATAAAGTTCTTAAAATTTCTGAGTTGGACTTAGTTGTGTAAATAAAATATTCCTTCCAGGATTCATAGATAAAACACATTCACCTACAGAAGTTCTTCAGAATATCCCCGACTGAGTGTCAACATGTTATCTACACATGAATATACAAACAGAAGATATCACAACCGCTGATGACGAATTCAAAAGAGAAAGCAAATTTATGTTTCTTAACCCTCCTCCCCCTCTTTTTTGTTGTGTTCTCTTACAATCCCCATCCCTCAGTGGTGTTTCTTGGTGGAAGAGAAAGTCCTTGGAGGATGCTCAAGTATTTTTCTCTAAAACAGATAATGCAGGTGTCAGATAGTTGTTCGCCTTATCAGGTAGATGTGCCACCTGCAGGAAAAGAAAACCTATGCGGTTCAGCTTAAACAAAGATAGTTCCTTTTTTTCTTCAAAACAAAGTACACATCCCGTTGTAAATTGTGAAAGAGTTGTATTTTGCAACACTAAGAAAATTTTATTACATTACTTACCAGCTCATACAGCTCTCTCCCTTGCTCAGCAACATACTCATAACAAACCTGCACGTGATTTAAAACTCGAGTAAAATTGCATCTCAATTAGAACTAATCCAAAAGCGAAACAGAATGTTACATCGAAGCTTTTATTTCTTGCGGTTGGATCGTGCAATGCCTTCACACAGATATCAGCCACATCAGCACAGCTAATACCCTAAATAAACAACACTTATCAGTGTTTGAGTAAAGTAAAATTACATTCTCTTTCCTCCATCCAAACAAAAATAATTTGTCACCTGAGAAATCCTGTTTCCTTGGTCAAATATGAGTGCACGTTGGCCAGCAGGCTCTTCCTGCACAAGGAATCATTAGTGATATTTTATGGATTCATGTTCAATAGTTGAAACGTCTAATCAGCTGCCAATTAATTTGTATTTACAAAGCAGCTCTCACTAGAGATTTTACTGGGGGCAATTTTGCCTATAAGTACAACCTCCTAATTGTTAATGAAGTGGAACCTGAAGGTATTTGGTTAAAGCCTGCTATTGGCAGAACAATATGTCAAGTGTCATATGCAAGACCACATGTCAAAGGAAAAGAAGCTTGGTATGTAAACAACATTATACGAAGTATATATAAATTCCTTTTCCTAGTACTCACAGTCACAGATATCAGCTTCTTCGTATTAAGAATAAACTTTCATAGCATCTTTCCTTGTTGCTTCCTTATTTCCCAGACATCCCACCTAACTGAAAGACTATCGAATTTGGATAGGAACACTAATTACCTTTAGAGGACCAGGGCGAATGATAGTGTATCCAAGGCCTGAACGCCTCAATGAGTCTTCCCCAGCCTGCACCAAAGAAACTGCTTAGCTGAGCAAAGATATCAACAATTAGGTCTGGCAATGGGCTGCTTTTGGTTCACTGGTGATATGAACCTGAACCAGCACCTGAGATGTTCCCATAGTTCACATTTCATTTAATCCAGTTTTCATCAAATCCAATGGTTCAGTTCTTTTTCCCCCATTTTTTTAAATCAAAAAGACCAAACATTGGCCCTTAAGTCAACCAGCTGGATCCGGTTAAGTCACCTTTCAAGTCAACTGCAGTTTTGACAGGTTGAGGTCCAATTTAAACTGATCCAGTACTGGTCTGACTCGATTGCTAGGTCTATCAAGTATCAACAATGGTTAACTGTTCATTAATTAAAAGCAATAAAGGACTAACCCTTTTGGCCTTCAGAACTTGCTCCCTTCTGGTAGGTTCTACTCCTAACCCTGTACATGATACTAAGACAAAGTCTGTTTCTTGCCCAGTCTGCACAACATCACTTCCATTCTTTTAACATACATGAAAGGGGAAAAAATAAGACAGCAGAAAAGGTTTTGCAATACCATCTCATGCACATGGAAAATTTATAACTTTTAACATTGTTAAAATGAATGCTTATTGATATTTCCAGTCAAACATGAAAGACATACAAATAATTTGACAGTGATGTTGTTCACATATCTGGCAGAATCAGCTTATCAGCAAAGCATTTATTAATGAATGAAAGGTGAGCTTGCATCTGAGAATTCAAAATATTAGTTTAGGGATAGGCTTTTACACATATTGTGTACTAGGAGAAGGTGAGAATTGACAAGAAATACAACATTTTCCCGACCTATTTGATGTGCAATCTGACCTACAAAGGATATAAGTTGTCAGTAGAGCCAAAACCGAAGGTTAATCATGCAAAAAGGCAACAGAACTTACAGGCAAAGCTTTTATATATTCCAAAATCAGCTTAAAGCTTCTCATATCTTGCTTTCTTCCAGAAGGTCCTTCAACAGGTCTCTGCAGCAAGAATGTTAAATTCAATCAGCAAAAACAAATGAAAAGAAAATCAGCCATATCATGAGAAATTTTATCACTTGTACATTGAAGACGTCTAAAATCACGAGCCACATCAGTTGTGACCTTGTCACAACCAAACAGAGGAACAGAGGAAAGGGGAGAAAGAGGAGAAGAGAGAGAGAGAGACTGAGGGAAAGGGAGGGAGAGATAGATATAAGATTGATTAATTTTGAATGATTGAATAACAACTCAAACTCTACAGTTATACTGGCATCTCACTAATGTAAGTAACTAAATGACTAACACAAGCATAACAATTCAACTTGCTTAAGCAAAATTAAAACCAGGATTAAGTGATGGACAAACCTGTCTTCGAGGCTCAAAGCGTATGGTTAATGTGTGTATAAGGAATGGATCTAATGGTGGATCATCTGGTTTCAAAGGGCGGAAGGAAGAAAATGCCACTCTGACCTGCCATTTACAGAAAAAAGGAGCAAAAAAATAAAAATAACATTGAAATCTCTATCCAGAATGGAAGAAAAGGTAGCACCAAAACAACCAAAGCTTTCTGAGGCATGACAAGCTTTACCCTACAAAATCCTACTTTTGTGCTAATCCTTGCAAAGTACAACTTGCTTTGAGTTGTATCAGCTGAAGGGCCAGCTTCAAGAATTAAAACATAGGATCTACCATTTCCTCCAACAGAGAGCACCAGACCTTCATACCTAACACAGAAATGTTCATCCCGGAAGAAGGGTAAGAACTCATAAAGCAGGCTAAAGCAAACCAATATAGTTTCCAGTGATACAATGGCCATTCACATGTCAATAATCATGTACCTGTCGAGAGTGTAACCCAGAGGAAGAGAGAGCTTTTTTGACAGTTCGACATACCCTCCTCTAGTGAAAACATAACCTTTAGAAAACATGAAAATAGAGTTAGGGAAAGGACATCAATAGATAATAGGTATATCTTCAACTACCAAACCAAGTGTGGAATGCAAATGACATTATCAACTTTAGTTGCCTAAATTGATGATAGGTTCTCCGTATGCGCACCCCCCCCTCTTTTACCTGAGAAAACTGCATCACCAGTCTCCGTAAACTCAAATTTAGCATCCATTCCTGCATCATACTTAGAAACAACTGCATCTTGGAAATAAGTTCCTTGACGGACTTCCCACCCATTCAATGAATCTGGAGATTTGAACTTTGCAAGTAAAAGTTTGCTTTTGCTGCTTTTCCCAGCTCTAAGTTGTGCTAGTTTGTGATTATAGTCCTGCAAATGTGTAACAGAAATCATGCAAAGAGGAACATTTGTTTTAAGGGCCATCTGGATGTACCGTGATGTGGGAATGTATGCGTATATAATTTCGAGGACAAACTGGTAAGGCGTGCTACAATCTGTCGATTTATCGAGTGTCAGAAAAAAAAAAATTTATCCAAACTCACGTTACTAACCAAGATGAACTCAAGAGAAAGATTAAGTTCAGTATTCACACATCCAAGGCAATTTCAGTTGGCCTTACAATACAACATGACTGAGACATACCTGAAACGCTTTGGTGAGGTTGGAAACGCCTTGGTGATCGACTCTGAAGAGATCGCCGGTGATGGCAGATCGAGCAGTGGCACAGAAAATAATTTTGTTGCAGCCTTCCACAGCAGCCCTCAGGGTGGAGGGATCGCCCACGTCCCCAATCACAATCTCCACTGACCTTGGGAGCGAGTCAATCACTTCCTGATCAGCCTTTCTAACCAAAGCCTGCATAAATAGAAGATCCCCCAAATTATCAAGTTGAGAATTGCTGGAAGCTAGGGTGATGATAATGAGCAGGAGAAAAGAGAAAACCTTGACAGTGTAACCCCTGAGCATAAGCTTTCTAACAACAATACGACCAATACGGCTGGTCCCTCCGACCACAAGCACAGTTGTGTTTTGAGCACCAGGAATGGTGAACTCGCACATGGGACCTTCCCTTATGAGCAATGCATCCAAAGCCTCCTTGTCATCGGCACGTGTAGTCCTGGATATCTGGCCCAACCCGGAGAATTTCCTCCACACTTCGTCGAATATCTGCCTCGACTTCCTCCCTAGACCCACCGGGTTCACGTCCTCCAAATTTAGGGATTGTTTTTGCGAACTTATGGCTTCTTTATATTCTGTTTCACTGCCTCTATGGTTGTTGGCGGCTCTCGCCGATATGGATTTGGCAGTTTTGGACTTATTGGATGATGGGAAAGCGATGATTTTGCGATCAGACTGAGAGCTGAAATTGAAGCTAGTGCTATTCCTCAAACTGGTACTTGTTGCTGTAGGAGTTTGACTTACACTTGCTGATCCTCTCATCTCGGCCTTTGCTATTGATTAATAACTATGGTTCGTCTTGAAAACAATCCAAAGAACAACAGAAGCGAATGCCTGATATCTGCTCTTTTTCCTTTATATTTTCCGACAATTCAGAAAGTAACCTGCTCACAAACTGAATTAGTTGGTTGCTAATGAATATGGAGGGGGGATTAGTAGCTGTTGATGTTAAATAGTTGAAGATTCCAATTTTCTTCCTTGCATTGAATTTCTACGAGTGAGTCGATTGTTCTCGCAGGCACATACGTCGACTGCCCAGTGCCAACCGCCAAAGGAGGAAAAAGACAACAAGGAAGCCGCGAATGTGAAACGAAAACCACAGAATGCTATTTGAGATATCAAAGAGCTGGATTTAGAGCTCGAAAACCTGCCAGCCACTGCCACGTTCACCTTCTATTTCCTTAGCCTGTTATTTTGGCCTTTTGTACTCGTTCAGTCAAAACTTCAAATTTCTACAATTAATTAATCACCATTATAATTAAAAATAAATAAATAAATAAATTATAATACAACCTCTAAAATTTTATTTAACTAATGAAATAATTATTTAAAAAAATAATTTTATCTAATTATGTTTTTCACTATTAAATTTAATTTTCTAATTATCTTGTCGTTCTTTCTCATAATTAAAGATTTTTTTAAAACTCAAACTTAACATATTTTAACATTCAATTAAAATAATAAAATAGTTTTCAAACACTAATATCTTTTGCCTTTTGAAATTTATATACATGATTATTGTAGTATTATGTATGGATATATATAATCAAAATAAAATATATTTCTTATTTATCATATACAGTAATCTAAAAGTATATTTACTTTTAAATCTAAAATTTAAATTACATGATTGTTTTTTAGTTCAATAATAATTTCATTTTTAATATTTTCTTAAAATTCTTTTGTTAGTTTAAACCATCTACTTTTTGAATAGTGAACTCAAGAAATAATTTAATTAGGTTAAGAAAAAAAGTAACTTCCCCTGCAATGGAAAATTTGAAAGCCTCGACTAACCACCATTTCCCTTTAATCCTTTTTACTGAAATATAGAAAGAAAAAGTGGGGAGTCACATCAAAACTGCATCGTATGTTCCGTCCAGCTGAGCAACTGTAATTTTCCTAGCACCATTCCACTCTTCTTCTTCTTCTTCTTCTTTTTTTTTTTTTATTTTTTTTATTTTTTTTTTATTTTGCAAAGATAGGTATACATCCTGCAATTAAAACATAAAAATGGTATTATATCAGTACAACAGAACCTATTACGCCTAAGGAATTGCTTATGGACTTCATAGTAAAAATTTGATTAAAGAACTCGGTATTACAATAGTTTGATCTTCCTTCCTGCATAAATAAATGTGATTAGAACACCCATTTCAAAAACAAAAACCAATTAGTAGCACCTTTCCGTCAACTGCTTGCACAAAAAAATGCACATTCTGGTGGGGAAAGAAAACCTTTGCCATGGGTCGGACAATCGACAACAGAAGAATGCCAATAAATCCGCAGTTACGGAATATACTTATTTATGCCAACTTTAAATAACAAGACATTCTACTAAAAAGAAGGGTCCCTCCATTCTTTCGTAAGATGAACATTTAGACAAATTAGAACAATTATAGTACACTCGCCACCAAGGATGGCTTTAAGCAGATACATGTGGATAAAATCAAAGAATCACCAAATTAAGCCACCGACTAGCACACATCAGTAATAATCCTATACTCGCGAGGGAAATAGTTAGCTGCTGCTGATGGAAGTACGCAGCTGTGGCCAACGAATTTCACTTGCTTTCTTTGTAGGGAAAAATAAGCCGTGGAGACATGAATGAAAAAATTCATTCCCTAACAAGCGCGATCATAAACCAATATACTGTACTATTGTATGCCTATCCCTTCTGAACACCTATGCCTGTCACTTCTCTCACACTGCTTAATTTCAAGCAGTGGCTAACAGAGCAGCAGATAAACATATTGTCTACCTCCCTCTTTAGCTGGAAGCCTTGCCTCCAAAACAACCATAATAATATGTACAAAATGGTTACCCAGAGTTACCAGCAACCTCTGCAGCTCTCTGTCTCATCATCTCCATCACAGCAGCCCTTCGCCGTGAATCAGACTGCTGCTGCAGCCTTCGCAAATGTTCTTTTAAATCTCTGGATGAACATACAAGTTCTTGTCAATAATTTATAAATACAAATATCAAAAATCAGGGGGTCAGGGTGTGGTCTAAAACAACAACTTGTTTATTAATATGTAAGGTTGAAATTGAATCATAAACCTGCAACGCGGTACGTGGCATTCAGATTCTTTGCATGCCCGAGCATGAAGTTGCAGGAGATACCACATTTTCTTGCACAGAACACAACCTCCAGAAGCACGCGTCTTGCATTGAATCCCATGTCGGAAAAGCCCCTTCACCTTGCGACAATTAGGATATTGGCAATGTGGAGAACGGCATTGTGATGCATGCACCAGAAGATCAAGCATTTTCCTAAGCTGCAATTTCAAATATGCAATTTGATTAAGGAAAATTCTAATATGATGATATTTTAGAAAAATCGGAGGTGATATTAACTGTTTTATCGATTCCACTTCAATGTCTAGATCCAATAAAATGGGTAGAAGTAATGTTGTACAAATTATTCACATTAAAAATGACAACTCATTCTTAGACATCAATGGAATAATCAGTTTCGTAATCTCTTTCTAAGAAAAACTTTCCTACACCAGGTGGAATGTGTCACGCAAATGAAAAATATCACATGTGGGTTATTATTCATGCAGAATATAAACTTTTCTTTTCTTTTCCATTTCACAGGTTATTGACGAGGGGTTATTTCACAGGCAAAGGAAGCAATAAGAATGTAAATGGAAAAATCAGAAATTGCAATCATTCATTATACTCATACGCAAAAAATAAACTTTTCTTTTCCTGTACTTTGTGCCATAAACATGTTGGACAGGAACAAAATTACCTGTAAAACCCTTAGCTGCCTAGCTTCTTTATTCTGGGCATCGCGATCAGCCATTGATGGATGATTTGTCAACTTATGAGGATGATCAATACCCCCATCCTTTTGATAACAAGCATTGCATACATCATAATCAGGACAAACTTCACAACGCCAACCTTGACCTGTTTCAATGTCAAGATGACATATATTGCATGTTGTAACAAAAGCAGGAGCAGTTGGATTGTGTAGATGGTACAGGACCATCATTGAGGAATGTTTAGCCCGGCGTAGAGTATCATACTGATAATGATTTCCTTGACAAAGACTCAGAAAGGCTTGTCTTGTGTCAAAAAATTCACTCTCGAGAATTTCATCTTTATCCTTTGTATCAGCAGGTACATCGGTGATTTCAACCTTCAAAATTTAGCATTGATGTTTTTCAGCTATTACATTCAGGAGAGGAGGAAAGGGAAAACACAATAAACATTTCAAAGCAACAATTACTATAGAAGATATGCCAAGGGTGAACAACTTACTGGATACAGTATGTGTTTCTCCCTTTGATTGACAGGATGTTTCTCCCTTTCTTCACGCTTCTGTTCAACCTCATAACACCTTCAGAAATGGAAGAAAATAAAATAAGAACCATTAGATATGGCTACAAGAAAATAAATCAAAATTGAACATCTCCTTTTTTAAGAAATAATTTCTAAAACAAGCGAGGACCCAGGAAAAGAAAAGATGAAAAAGGGAAAGAATTGAAAAGGAAAAAGGAAAAAGGAAAAAAAGAAAAGATAACAAAGGATTAGAATCATGTGATTGAATTCCTCAAAAAAAAATAGAATGATAGAAGCCCATATAATGCTCATTCAAGAATCTAGTACCAATTAAAGAGAGCAATTAATTTACTGGGTGTTGTTGCCAGGTATTAATTGAGAATATCTATCAAACAGATTTTCTCACGAATGCAATAGTGTCTCAGTTTTCTCCTCTTTTCCTATCTTTTTTTTTTAAAAATTATTAATCTAGGAGTAATGATAGTTTATAAAGTTCAACCAACACATGCTATGGCCACAATGGGTATTGCTATTGCATCATTTAATTTAATGGCCATCAAGTGTCACTGATAAGCAGTAGTTTCATGGCACAGAGAATTGGAAAACAACGAAATAACATATCCATGAAACAGAAAAGGTATCTAAGAGGTGGAGGGGAAAAGAATGTACAAAAATACAACCAGAAAAGAGTGGAAGCATGTTATATATCAGACCTGCATCAACTACTGAAACAGAGAAATAGGGAGAAGAAGAGATAGAAGGAGACTGAATTGAGAATAGAAACAGAAAGAGGAGAGGATTTTGAGAGAATTAACGAAGGAAGAAAGATAATTCATTGTAATGAGTCTTGGAATCGAATGATTACAAATCCTGGTTCTATTTTTATATTTTTCTAGCTTGTAACTAGCTCTAACAGCTATGACTATTCTTCTAAGATAGTTGTAACATCAACACTTATTTCCCTCTGTTACTAATTGTAGAAACTACCATCTAAGCAAATTGAGCAACTCCCTTGTCAGTTACTACTTTACTTCTTATTCAAAACAAAGCAACATCAGTTAAGATAAGAATGTGCAATGTTTGTTCAAGATAAGCACTGCTTGGATACATTCAAGTAGAAAGAGAAAAAACAAAAGTACAAAACAAAACAAAGCATTATAGATAGAGGTTGATGCACACAGCTTTATCCCTGCTTTGCAGAGAGGCAGTTTCCACAGCATAAATGTCTGACCTCTAGGTCACAAATAGAGTAACTTTACCATTACAATAAAGCAACCTTTTAGAAATTTTAAAGATGATGCATACTGATTGCATAAATACTGCCTTTATCAAAATACGATGCGAATCAAGCTTTTAGACTTCTTACTTATCACAAATCTGAAAGTTTTTGCACTGGTTGCAAACCCAGCGATTTCCAGATACCATTAAAATACAACAGTGGGTGCAGCAATGCTGTAAATGAACCATGATAAAGTCTTCCTTCATCGGGCAGATTGTCTCACCAAGCTGGAGGAAACGTAGCTTATAAGAACAAATAAATATAATCGTGCAAATAAATAGACTGACAAAGCTTCAACTATCTGAAAGAAAAAATTGCATGCTATAAAAAGAAATTGACCAGGAAGAGAGATACTTTAAGATGCAAGACAAGGGAGATCAAAATTACTTTATGCATTAGTAGTAGATCCTTTGATGCGTTGCCAGAAAGATCTGACTGTCCAGATGCTTTAAGAGCTCTTTTTGTTATAGTCTTTTTGGTAGTTCCCTTCTTGTTCTGTTTTCTGCCATCTTCTTCTTGGTTAAGCTGATAAATTAAATCCTCTGCAGCACCAGGCCAATAATCACCATCAAAATATGGTAACCTTGCAGCTGTTACCTTTGCCTTACATTCACCAGTAGATACAAAGAAATGATCATATAAGTTAGTTAGATCGACCACAATATTCTCCTTAGTAGCTTTTCTCAGCATTGACAAATACCTGAAATAAAATAGACACAAAAAGCGCAAGACAGAGAGTCAAAAAAGAAAAGAAACAAAAAATCAACAGTAAAACAATATGTGGATCTCTCCTTAAAGATGTTAGGCTTACCACTCCCGAAGTTTGTCAGATTTTGGTGTTTTCTGGATTTCTGGGTGACAATATAATATGTAGTCTTCACCCTTTAATGGAGGGCAAGCCCATATATAGCAGCTTGTAAAACCTCTCTTCTTGCAGTATTCAAGGTATCCAATCTGCAAACAGAAACAGGTATGAAGGTCAATAATGATGATGAAAGTACCAAATCTAGCATTGGCATACTCATAAAAAAAAAGTAAGATGAACATATACTTCAAAACTGACCAAAATTTCATGGTAAACAAATGTACGGAGCGCCTCTCCTGTCACTGCTTTAATCTCAGGTCTAAAGTACTTCACAGAATCCAGATAAGACAGATAGACACGGCGCTGATTTGGAAATTGACATTCTGATCCAAATTCTTGGACATACATGCCAAACAGGCATACCTCCACACCTTCAATCTTCTGAAACAACAAAATCACCTGGAAGAAAAATTCAGTCAATAAGCTAAAGTCACTGCCCACCACATAGCTATTCCTTGTGCAAAATCAATGATCTTCTCAAGAGACTTATATATAGCCCTAACCATTGACCAAAAAATCCCAAAGAGAACCAACCCTTTACTGTTTTATAGATGATAATGCAATGAACTTCATGTATTTCCAGCATACCTTGGACTTATAGGGGAACTCAGTTGGGTAATTCTCTTCTCGAAAAATTTCAAGAAACCGCTGCTTCACTTCCAACTTTTTGTCAACTGAAGAAACAACTCGAATCACAAGTGCTTCGGCTCCAGGAACCTTTTAACATGTAGATTTTGTAGAAATTAGGAACAGAACAATCATTTGTAAATTCTGGCAAGATAATCCCAAATAAAAAAGTTCAAAATCAAAACTTCAAGACCATTTATGTCCGCAAAGAGTGTAGACAAGGACCACATTAGTTAAAAGAGCGAAAATTTTGCTGGTGAACATTCCTAGTTCAACATTTCTACCACATTGGAAAAATTTGTTGCAACAAAAAAAATATTGATAGAGTAAGGAACTCAACAAAACATTGATGGGAACAAACAGGAAAATATTGAAGTATAAGAATGAACAGCTTGATTGATAGAGGAAATTCAGAATACAAAATAGCAACCCACTAAGCAAAGGCAGCAATTCAATGATATTTCCCACAGCAAGATAGTTATACAAGATCCTTCCCCAGGCCTAAGTATGATTCTATTTACTTAAAAATAAAGAAAAAAAAATAGATCCTGTGCTACTTATGCAATTCCTCTATATTTAATTATTTATATCTTCCCTCTCGTGGATTTTGCGAAACCAATTTCCATTTAGTCACTGATTGCTCTCCACATTCAATTCTTCTAGAGTATACCTTCCATTTGGGTTTTCCTTCTGGGCTGGAGTCCTTTTCCCTAAGAGCCTAGTTGATCACCTAAAACTACCCATTTTATAATCCTAACAGACAGAATTGCCTAATCCTAGATCAACCAACTCACATTTCCATCTTTGAGTCAGCCATGTAGTAATATCTCAAGTTCAAAAGCACATATTAGATGTAAGTTAACCTGTCACAATATGGCACGTATGAAAGTTCATTCACTAATCATCATTCAAATATCCATCATAAGCTGTTGGATGGTAAACAAGTCACCTCATCATAACTTTTTCCTTGAATCCTGGCCCTCTCTAGTCTTTCCTGCTTCAATCTTCTGAATAATCGTTGCTCTATGTGGTCACTAAGTATTGTTCTTGGTAGATCTTTGGCCCCAAGAACTGAGCTCTGTGGTAAAGGCTTTCGCTCTCCTCTTCCGATCTCTTCCATGTAGCAATTAGGGCAAGTATATTCAGCTTGCCCACCATCATTTCTTCGACCATTAAATAAAGCACAAATTTGATGTTGCCAAGCTTCACATTTGTCACATTGAACCCACTGCATGAGTATCAGAGGACAATAATGTAAGTCAAATTATTTTAAAATGTAAAAGATAATATGCAAGGGACTCATAGACACACCCATTCCTCAGTCTCCTCATCATTTTTCTTCTTCTCAAGCCTTGCCTTTGGGATAGAACTCCCATCAACTGCAATAGTGTCTCCACGGGCCTCGTTATAGCATGGTATACAGAAGTAGTGCCGTGTATCACCCGCTCCCATAGTATAATACATTGCATTTCTCTTAATGCGAGCACCGCAAGGTGTACAGTATATTGGTGGTGGCTCAAAAGTAAGCTTTTCAACTGCACACAACTGACAAGAGTTCTCACTCATTGAGCGCTCCATTGCTTGGTTCTTTTCTGCCTTTGACTTACTCTGTACACAGCAAAGTGAACAGCCAATACTTTCTTTAATAAAAATAAAAGAAATTATGTCATGCAAAAATGCTTGCACCATATTAATTAAGCAAAAACACAAACATAAGAAACATTCTATTAAAAGAGAATACAAACATACTAAATGCTTGTCACTTCCAAAAATTTCTCTCGTTGTAAAAATAATAAGACTTTCACAAATTGTTCTATTAGAGTTTGTCGTTGATGAGTTTGTTGGATCACTGACCTAGGCCAGCCATATGGGTGCTTCTTCTTCTTTGGTTGAGATTTGATTATTTCTGTAATGTCTCAATTTTGAATCTATTCAATTCGTAATCATTCGTGTTAATTTTGTTGCTTTTGACAATTTGTGTTTCAACTTTCAACATCTGGAAACGCTCATTTTGAACTGCCACTATGGTATTTTGGGCTCGCATGCTTATTTTTGTGATTGATTGAGTTTCACCTTGTGAATTGTTGTATTGTGTTGATTGAGTTTAAATCTTTTAGAATTATGTTTGTTCTTCAGTTCCTTGTCCTATGTTTGCCGAGGGATGGCTCATTATTATTTGGTATAGAGTCAACCAATTAGATGAACATTGTTTGATTTGATTTATCAAAACAATTGAGGAGATGAATGTTGTTTGATTTGGTTCTGCATTATAATGAGCAGTGTTACAGATGAAGACATGAAGTGAACCAAACCAAAACCGAAATTAGTTTGGTTCCGTTCGTACTACGGTTCAATTTGTTTCAGTTAATAAAAACAAAGTACTTCAGTTTTTGTTATTTCAATTCGGCTCCAAATTGAACCGACTGACTGCACACCTTATTAGGAACCATTCAAAAAAAGTCCAAAATGAAGAGAAGATGTGATCATACCTGGCCAACCCATTGCCTGAGGCCTGTAATATGCTCCCTAACTTGTTCAGGTGTGAACAGTTCAGTCAATGATACACCCTTTATTTTTGGCTTTCCGGACTTGGTTCCTGCTGCATTATCAGAAGGTTGTGCAGAATTTTCTTGCTTGACTGGATTAGTTTCTTTCTCAACTTCGATGCCTTCTTGCTTTAAAAGACTAGCTGACTCACCCTGTAAAACACCAACAGGCTTTTGGCTGTTTGTATCTTCCATGATATCCCTTTTTGTCTCATTATTACTAGGACTTCCTTGTCTAGGACGTAAAGGAACTTCCAACTTTACTTCCATGTGCTCAGACTTGACTGGCATAAAAGTGTCACCCTGTTTGTAATCTTGCTGCTGAACATCCTGAGATAAGTGAGAATCTGTAGTCACAGAAGCAGATACAACTGCTTTTTCATTCTTAGGTTTAAAAGATTGGGGGGACTGCTCTATCTTTATGCGCTTTAGGGAAGGATGTAATTCTTCTGAAGTTTCAACAGCTGCTGGATTTCTTGAAATCATTTTAGCTGAATTATTGCCAGTATCATTGGATTTGCTTGAAAAACCAGAATCTGGGACTGGACGAGCACGTGCCCTCATCTGTTCTTCTATATAATTTTTGACAGGAATACAAACAGGACAACCTGAATCCCTGCAGTGCTTGTTGTGTTGAATCAATATCCTGGTGTGATGGCATCGAGGATATGTGCATGGAGATGAATTGCACCTATCCATATGTCTCAACAATTTTTGCACAGTAATGCAATGAGCATCTGAACATTTCCCTTCAGGAGCTGTACATCGGCGAGCATGCCTCAAGAACAAGAGCCACTTTTGTTGATTTCTGAACTGTCTGTCACGGTTTTCACTTTCAGTTCTACACATGACACCATTTGAACTGGGGTTCTCTGATATGCTTCTATGAGGGACATTTTGAACAATAACAGAGCCTTCTGAAGCTAAATTATTTCGCTGAGCTTCATCTTGACCAGATATTCTCTGGCGAAAATCCTCTTGGACATGCTGCTCAGATGAAATGCTAGGGACACCAGCTCTGTCATGCAAATGAGAATGCCATCGACCCTGCAATATTGTCTCTGATGGTGTACCAACAGGAATGCAATTAAAATCACCTTGCGACTCTGAAACCAATTGATGTGGATGCAACATCTGTTGCATTTGCTGCGAATTTTGTACAAGCGATGAACACATGTCTTGCTGTCCAGATGGCAGAGAGAGACTTTGTGCGGCCCTAGAATGATTATCAACAACATGCTGCTGGAATTGGTTTTGCAAATCAGAAATTTGGAATTGCTGAGAGTTTTGTGAGTGCGGAACATCATTATGATGATCCACTCCAGGCTCATGCTTCATCTGATTACTAGAATCGGCCAGCTGAGATTGATCATATGTATCATGCAACAGATGTTGATGTTGCAGGTTTTGCTGCTTTTGCGTGCATTGTTGCTGACCAAATTGCTGTTGTGGAAACTGATGATGATGTTGCTGAAACTGCTGTTGATGAGGTTGTAGGATGCTGTCTCGAGAAGGTAGTGTAGACTGAAAACTCATCTTTTCAGATTGATCAACTGACTGAGATTTAATATGTGCAGATAGTTGCATACCATGTAAATTTGATGGATTATTTACCAGAGTGTTAGCTTTTGGCATCGGAGGCAAGTTCACAGAAGTCATACTCTGAACATTCATCATTGACCCAACAGAAGTCACAGCACCATAAAAGTTTCCAGATCCAAATGAATCAGCATTATTTATTCCGTACCCCTCACCTGAAACAAAATGTTTCTGATTAAATTTTGCTGTAACATTACCAAATTTTAAGTTATGACATAATTGATTTCACAAAACAGATGAAAAGAGAAGAGAGGTAGAGCCTAAGGGAAAGAGAAATCTTACTATGCATCATTTGACGCTGTTGTTGATCGAAATGCTGTGGCAATGGTTTGGGTGAACTAGCATATGGTGTGGCAGTCATATAGGCCTCAGAGGCACAAGGTTCGTTCACGAGCTGTAAATTATTCCCTATTATCCCCATGCCACCATTTAGAGCTCCATTTGAGAACCCATAAGATTTTTGCTGCAACCCAGATCTAATATTGCTACCAATTTGGCTGCCAAGATTCTTCAGTATGCGACTATTTTGACCACCACCAGCATACTGCTTTTGCTGCTGTGGCTGTGATGCCATTGTAGATTCAGCGGTTGAATAACCGCTAACATTATTAGATGACTCCATATTCACATAAGATTGGTTATTACTATTGTTATTGCTACTATTAAAACCAGGAGTTGGAATCATTTGGCTTGTCACTCTTTGTGCAACCATGGACGACATATTCCCGCCAGAGCTAATGGAAAAACTCACTGGTGATTGCTGATATCCATTAGACAGAGATCCTGCAAGCATAGCTTTCATGAAATTGGTGTGGAGTAAACCAGTGCACATTTATTATTAATATTATGAAGTTCAAATTTACCATCGGATCTACTGAAGGAACTGCCGTGTAAACCACTGGTCGGTAAGAGGCTTCCCATGTTCATAGTTGTTGCTGATATATTATCACATCCACTGGAAGCAATCATCATAGCATCTACAGAAGATGCCATCATGCTGGAATTACCACTGTGACACATGCCAGGAGTTGGTATCATGGTACCAATGGAAGAAGAAGGACTACTATTACTATGTCGGTTGTGGTTATTGACAGGTGCGCGCTTGAGCAGACTACTAAGACGAGTCTCTAGGGTATTTAGGTTCATATAGTCGTCCTACAACAAAATTTTATTGCTGTGTAAAGCATAAAATATATTATAACGAAAAAAATGAACAATCAAGGAATGAGGAAAAAAAATCCATCAGCACTGTGCTAACACAAAAAATTGAAAATATGAAATTTAATATATACCTGTTAAAAATAAATAACTGATACTATGACCTAATACTAACGAGATAAGCAGTCAAGACAAATATAGAATTTAGTGGAGGGTTAAAAAAGAAGAGGGCAAGAAACCTTTGACTGAGCAGCTTTAAATAGACCCTCCTCCAGGCGTTTTGCAATATCCTTAAATTTCTGTTTCTGTAGTTCACTAACTGGCTGGGTCTGCCTCTGCAATATAATTGCAAATCTAGAAAGGATGGAAAATAAAGGTCAGTAATAATTAATTAAGTACATATCAGTCACACCACATTAAATTCCAACATCATTACAACATAAATAGAAACCATGAATAGATTAAAAATTGTAAAGAGAAATTTCAGCAACAATGTCACATTAAAACATTATATACTAATGCAAATATTAAGAACTAAACACAGAAATGGATATGGTACTTAAACTGCAATCAAGCTTTTATTTAAATTTCATGGTAAAGCCAAAAAAAAAAAAAAAAAACAATTGGGGTAGCAAACAGAAATGGATATGTTACATTTTCTCTCGCATATAAATCCGTGCTCTTTGAAGTTCAGGGTCCACGGTAAACATATTAGGAGTTGCACCTCCGCCACTAGCAACAGCTAAATTCTGCAACTGGGCTGTAGGGAGTGGATTCCCATTCTGCTGGGGCAACTGATTAGGAACCTGCCCAGAAATCTGCCCAGACATATGAGCCTGCACATTCATCTCCTTTGCAAATTACCTATCACCTATTCATGCTGCTGCAGCTCCAATAATAGGTATCAAATCTCCCCCTTCAAATCTAGTAAAACTTATTTGTGTGAGTACACAAAATAAACAAACGAACAGTTGCAATTCAAATTTAATTTATTGTTTAGAGAAATAGTATTTAAATATAATCTATATGGAAGACGATAAAAATAAATTGAAAGACGTGAGCACTTGTGCTGCCATTAATTTACATAGCTTGTGAAACTAGTTTAGCACTTAAAATGCGTAATTGAGCAGGCAATTGAGGCAAAGGCAAGGCAAGTAGAATGAGCAACGCCAGAGAGTGTGAGAATTGTAAAAGGGAAATCGGTGTATTGAAAAAAAGAAGAATGAATCGAAAACAACAATGTAAAAAAAACGAACGTAAATTGACTTCCGAGAGCAATTGGACAAGTGGATCACCTTTTGAAGCTAGAATAGCATGCAATTGAATACTTAGAAACGTCAATTTGAATGATAACACTAACTATAGTAAGTAACTGTAGGTTAGGTTAGTTTACTGATACGAATCAAATCAATAGGATGGGAAGGAAACCCTAACGAACCTGAAAGGTGCAATTGAGAGACAATAACATCGATCGGAAGCTTCGGATTGAGAGAGAAATCTGTACGTTTTGCAAGGCGAAGATGATCGTCGACGTCCGACCAATCGCACGTGCGAATTAACAAGCTCGCTGCTGTTTGTGGTTTATGCCAGAACGGAAGATGACGATTAACGATGACGACGAAGATAAAAGATGAGGAAAAAAAGAACAACTAAAGCAGATATTAGCAATCAACCGAAACAATAACAATGGGAGATAGACGACGGTAGTGTTGAATGCTATAATTATTTTGAGGGGCTCTTTGTTCAGAGTTCAATTGGGGATTAACTTCGTCAAATCGTCAAACGCTTAAAATAAAATAGAATAGAAGAAAAATGATAATAAATAAAAGAATATGCAAACACCAGTAATACGTGTCTATTTTTTATAAAATAACTAAAATTTTCATTTTTTTTATTGAAATTTTTTTTTATTTAAGATGTGTATAGATGTTAGATTTAAAAAAACTATATTCTGTACAATTACTCTGATGTGATAAACAAATTTACTTTAATATTAATTTAAATTGTTATTTAAAAAGTATTATTAATTAAATATAGAAAAATCATAAATCAATATTAATTATTAAGCATTTAAATATATATATGCATAAAATTATAAATAATTTATTTTAAATTTATAAAATACACATTATTCAATATAAAATATTTTTATTAACAGATAATTACTAATTATTTAGACAGAGAAAAAAAGAGAAAACAGTATTTATTCATGCCATAAAACATTATCTATATATACTACTTATCCATGGATGAAGGGAGAACATTATGTTCTCTTAAAATATTCCCTCACTTTTTGTCTTTACTTGTCTATATATTTTTTATTAATATAAATTTAAAATTTTTAATAAAATAAATAAAATAAATTTTTTTATTTCTATAAATTTTATTAATTTATCATATAAAATAATTTATATTAATTATCGTAAATATAATTAAAATTTATTTCACAATCGATAATTTTTATTATTTTAAATTTTTAATAAATTTTTAAAATTTTATAAATAATTATACTACTTATAAATTTGTATTAAATTAATTCTTACATGTAATTATAATTATTAATATAAATTTATTTTAATTTTATTATATTAAAAATATATATTTTTATAATATTTAAAATAATTTTAAATTTTAATAATGGTATAAATAAAATAAAATAATTTATACAAATTCTAGTTATTAAAATTTGTAATAAAAATAATTTAGATTGATTGTTTTAATATAATCAAAATTTATTATTATTAATTTTATGTTCTAAAATTTTTAAATTTTTAATTTTTCATAAATAATTATTAATATATTCATATTGATTTTAATTTTTATATATAATTAATATAAAATTTATTTCAATTTTGTAATATAATTTTTAAAAAGTTTATATACATGTATTGTTTTCGATTATTTAAATTAATTTCAAAATTTAAAATTTAATAAACTTTAAAAATTCACATAAACAATTATTAATATGATTTTTATTATTATTCTTTTTATAAATAGTTATTTATATAAATTTTATTTAATAATTATTAATGTAATTTGATAATTCAAACTATATTATATCAATAATTTAAATATTATATGCTTTTTTGTAAATTTTATTTAACAATTATAAATATTTTTATATTTATTTTGATAAGTTAAATATTATATAATTTGTTATTTCATTAATAATTTGATATGATGTTCTATTCTAAATATAATTATACTGATAATGTAAACATTATATAATTATTTATATCATTCTATTTTTATGTCATTTAATTTTTTAATAGTTTATTCTAAATATATTTATATTATATTAATTGCATTTAAATTTTATTAAATATATTATATAAGTGATTCAATCTTGCACTCAAAAATTAATATTGTAATTTTTTATTTTAATATCTAAATAAATTAATATAAATTTCTTATTTATTTTACATATTCATTTTCATGTATTTCTTTTCTTGTTTATTTTGCAGATCTATATTCAGAAAAATAAATGTAAATATAAAATAATATGTATAAAGTTTATTTTCTCAATTGCTGTTAAATATTATTTTGAGTGATATATTTTTTAAATTATGCATATAATCATATTTATATTTTTCTCTTTTTGATTTTTGTATTTTAAAAAATGATGTATTCTCTTTTTTATTTATTTTGCAAATCCATAGAAAAATAAATACCAAACAACATGAATATAAAAGATTATGTATAAAATTTAAAATTTCAATTATTATCAAATATTAATTTTAGTGATATATTTTCTAAACTATATATATATATAATTATATTTGTATTTGTGTCTTTTTATTTGATTTAAATTTTATATTTAAAGGAGTTCAAGCAGAACCTATAAAAATTATTTTATATGGAAAAAAGCTTTAGACTTATAGAAAAAATTAATATTCTATATTTTTTAATTAATTAAGTAATACAAATTTTAAATTTTAATATAAATAATAAGTATTAAAATAATATATAGATTAAAAATGATATTTTTAAAATAAATTTAATAAGATTTTAAATATTTAATATTTAAAATTTAAAATTATATAAACTTTTCATTAATTAATTATTCTTTTACTTTAACCATAATTATCGTAAAATTAATTAAATATTGAAATAAAATAAGTGTATTTATATTAACAAATATAGATTGATTAAAATTAAAATTTTAAAAATAATTTGAATAATATATTTAATATTTAATAGTTTTAAATTATATATATTTAAGAATTTAAATTTAATAAAAAAATTTAAATTATTTTAAATTTTATTTAAATTACATAAATTCATTAATATTAACAATTTAAAATTTTATTATAAAATATTATTTAAAGTAATAATATAAATATAACAAAATTATGTGTCAACTCAATAATAAATTAATTTATTATGAATATGAAATAATATTTATACACCGCCAAAAATCTAATCTAATTATTTTTATAGGTGCACTAATTTATATCTTATATTGTTATATATTTATTAAATTATTTTATATTTTAGATAAATTTGTATTTTTCATTTTTAAATTTCTCTTGATATGTTTAATTAAATAATAAATTATTGTAATTTTATTAATTATTAAAAATTATATAAATATTATAATTAAAATATTTATAATTAAGCTAAATTTATATAAAAAATATAGAAAATTTATGATAAACGATAATCAACGTGAAGCATGCATGCGTTAGTAAAAAGTTAATAATTAAAAAATACAAAAATTTTTAAATACTAGTAGGATAATTATTTTCTATTTTAATAAATAATAATATAAAAATCTGTAATATATATAGAGACAAAAGAAAGAGGAGAGTGTTGAAATTATTTATTTATTTATATTATTTTTAATTATATATTTATACAAGTTTCATTACCAACCAAATAGCAACATGATAAAATATTATGTTGGTAATTATTTTGTCATTGATAAATATGTCGACAAAAAATAATATTTTACTGTTAATTTCATTAAAAAAATTGTCAAAATTGATGAATTGAAAGACGAGCAAATAGAGAAGCTGCAAAGAGGGATGCGACAGCAAGCATCTACAATGCAGGCTCGGGCCCTTTTTCTTGGCCACCACTATCGCCGTGCCTTTCATCTTCTCGATGCTTCCAAGATCGTCCTACGTGACCTCTTGTGTGTTTCTATCTTTGCTCTCGGAGATTCTGAGCTAACCTCATCTTATTATCTTCAGGTGAGCCTAAATCCTCATTTCCCCCTTATTCAATCTTTTGGATTTACGGGTTACATTCACCTAGCATTCTATATAATGCGACAAATGTTTGTCAAGTTTTCGTAAATGAGAGCTCGACAAGTAAGTAATTAAGATTTCAACTGATTTCGTTTTCTTTCCGCTTCAATTAATGTTCACTGTCTTTTCCCTCACCGCTTGCTGTCGGTGTTCGACTGTGCTGCTGCCGCTGCTTGTTCTTTTTTTTTTTTTTTTTTTTTTTTGGTTCTTCTCTAAATGACCCCCCTCCATATTTCACCTTTTGCTTACTATATCTGACTTTTTTCCTTCAAACTGTTTGATAATTATCTCCTGCCATTGAAGCAATTACTATTCTAAAGAACTATTTTATTTCAGTCAATTACTTGTTCATCCAGATGCTGAATTATTTTTAACTCCATATTATTTCTGGAGGTTGGAAGTATAATTTTAATTTGATTGATGTATGTAGCCGAACCCAACTGGTTTGGGATAAGGCTTGTTATTGTTGTTGTTTTTGTTTTTCCCTGTTATAATGATAGCATTTCATCCCAACTTTCCCTACATTATTCTTGTTTCTTCTTATCATATCCATACAATTACGTAAAGCATTTAACTATTTTTTTTTTCTGCACCTGAATGCCATTTTAAAATTACATTACTCTGCATGATCGTATTTTAAGTTGTGCATCTTCTTTATCGGTGCCCATGCCTAACTGCTGTCTTTTATATAGCAAAATATTTTTTTATGTAAAAAATGACGTTGGTTCAACATTTTTGACATTCTAAGTTTGTGTATTTTTTGTTAATCTGGCTGTAACTTTTATTGCCAAACTTGCACTCCCTTCGATCATTAATCACATAATATTCTGGGGTTTATATTGATTATGTATATTTTGCTTCTACTCCTTCTAGACTTTTTCTTGTCCTCTTCCTGCATGCACTAATATTTGAGGCTTGCCAAATAGTAAACTAAATTGGCAGCTGATGTGTGAAAAACTGGCTCTTTAGGATTTCAGAACACTTTCCAGATTACTAGAAGTGAAGCGATCTTTGACTTTTTCTTAATGTTTCTTGTTATTGCATATTATATTGAAAAATAAATGGTCTATTATTGGTCATTTTGCCTTTTCAGTAAAGAGATATATATAAATAATACGTATTTTTCTTACAGGTAGTTGGAATAGAGTGTGGCATAGATGCTGATGCAGCTTTAGATTATGCAACTATTCAGATTTTTCAGCGCAAAACAGGTAAGATAGTTTCTCACTGAACATCAATTGAGAAGTTCCATCCAAGATAATTACCATTGGCTAAGGTAAAAAAATGTTAGTTGATCACTTATGCCAGTAGCTAGGTACCTTAAATCCTTAGTAATCCCTTTGCTGGTGTTCAATCTATTGCAAATTATGTTGCATTTTTATCAGAGTATTCAAATTAATTTTGGTTTTAGCTGCGCTGAGACTTTTAACTAATTTGCCTATTATGTACAAACAGTGCCTGCGCTTCGTTTGGATAATATATGTTTTGAACTTTGAAGTTGTTTTTGAATTTTGAATAATGCTAAAATTCTCACTTTTACTATTATTACTACAATCGTTGGGATGGTGGACTGTAATTTCTGTGCTTTCATGAACTGTTTATGGACATGCACCCTTCAATAAGATGTTCCAGGTTCTGGCGGGATTTGCTAAGTAGGGGTTCAATAGGTCTTAGGTAGAATTGTTTAAGTCTTCAGTTTTCCGGTTCAAGGCAGATGCTCTCGAGAGCCAAACCTTTTAAAGAAAGTTGTCGAAAGGTGCATTGTCTTGATCATTGTGCAGACCAACAACCTGAAAAAGCAAGGCCCGCATTGATTAATTGTCTTAAATTATCTCAGAGAGTTAAACAGCTTCCCCATACTTTTTTTATCTAAAAAGTTGGATTATGTCTACTCATCAATAAATGACTATGGTGTTATTGTTATCATTATCATTTCCTTAATACTTTTGAATTTACATGCACTTGTACACACATGAATGTGGAGTATAAATGAATATTCTATATCAATCTCCCAATACCAAAATTTGAGTAGTTATGGTCTTTGGCAAGCAGACACCCTGTGTGTGGAATGGAACTATGAATTTAGTTTGTTTTCGTTAGATATATTATCGAGTTGCAGCTTGGTAGTTATGATGACCTCTTTTTTAGTTTCCTCTGTTTTTATGCACATTTGTATTTCTTATTTTCTTCATTATTTTTCTATTTTCCAATAGTACATTGTGTTCTATGTATTAACTTATCTATTTTCTAACTTATGATAATTTTAGGTATGAGGTATTTGTTTGATGTGATGATGAAGTGGAAAAACTAACCACTGGATTGCTGGAGCATCTCTTGCCGGGAGTAAACAACTTGCACAGTAGAGGATCTAATGCCAACTTTCAACTTCTAGTATCAGGACACAAAGATACAACATGGTTCACAAAGTCCACTTTAAACAGGCCTTTGTGATATGATTACTTTGTGCTATGCTCTTTTTTACCAGTTAATGGATCATTTTGGCTGCATACTCTTGTTACGGTCCAAACTTTTTTCCTTAGATTTTTTCAAATTGTTGCTTCGCCGGATTTCATGAATTCCAGTAAGCTTATTGAAGGTGAAGTGTCACAACTTTCACACTACCTGCTAACAAGATTCAATAGAATCCTCTTTCATTCACAAATTCTGTAATTTGGATATGTTGAATTTGTGAATGAAAGAGGATTCTATTGAATCTTGTTAACTTTTCTTGTTTTTCCTTATTCTGAGATTTTGGTTCGTAACATATTTCCTCCCGACATTCCACCTTTTGCTTACTAGATATGACCTTTTCCCTTAAATTTGTTTGGTATTTATCTTTTGCCTAACATGATAGATGGATTTGGATCAGTGGACAGCGATGCTTGGATCGGGCACAAGACACGCATTTCAATAAAAAAGCTAATAATTGAAACTAGGATGAAGGCGCTAATAAATGGAATCTGGGCTTGAAGGATTTAATAAATGCTAGGCCTATACGCAGGAAAAAAAATTGCAGCTGGGTCTGATGGTCTTAATTAAAATGGCGGATAAATCTGAAAGTCAAATTTAAAATGGGCATTGAGATTAAAATGAAAACGGCAGTTGAGTACTTTAGGCCCAACAAAAATTGGCGGCTAGGCCAGAATGGTGGCTGGGCCTTCATAATAAAAATACCTGTTGGGCTTTGATGCCCGGAATCGAAATGGAAGCTCGGCCTTGAGCCCAATGAGAATTCGTGGCTGAGCCAGAAGGCCTAATTATTATTGGTAGCTGGGCTTTGAGGCTCGAATCAAAATGGTGGTTGGGCCAGAAGGCCCTAATTAAAATTGGCGGCTGGGCCTTAAAGCCCGAATGAAAATTGGCAGCTGAGCCTTAAGGACCTAATAAAATTGGCTGCTGGGCTTTGTGGCCCGAATCAAAATGGAGGCTGGGTCTGAAGGCCTAACTAGAATTGGCGGCTGGGTCAGAAGCCCCAAATTAAAATTGGCAGCTGTGCCTTGATGCCCGATTCTAAATGGCGGCTGGGCCTTATGGCCGAATGATATTTGACGGCTGGGCCGTGAGCCCAATGTGAATTGGCGGCGGGGCCTTGAGCCCAATGTGAATTGGCGGATGGGCATTGAGGCCCCAATCGAATTGGCAGTTGGTACCTTAGGCCCTAATAGAATCAACTGCTCGGCTTTGAGGCCCGAATAAACTTGGCGACTAGGCCCAATGGCATTTGGCGGCTTGGCAAGAAGGCCCGAATTAAAATAGCGGCTGAGCCTTGAAGCCCAATGATAATATGAGGCTAAGACTTTAAGCTCAATGAAAATTAGCGGCTGGGCTTAAGGCCGTAATAGAAATAGCTGCAGAAACTTCAGCTTCTATGGAAATTGGCGGCTATGCATTGAGGCCCGACTCGCAATGGCAGCTAAGCCTTTAAGCCGAATGAAATTTGGCTGCTGGGACAGAAGGCCTAATTATTACTTGCAGCTTGGCCTTGAAGCCCTATGAAAATTTGTAGCTGGGCCTTGAAGCCGAATTGAAATTGGTGGCTCGGCCTGAAGGCCAAATTATAATTGGCGGCTGGGCCTTGAGGCCCGAATCAAAGTGGCAGATTGGCCTTGAGCCCCCTAGTAAAATTGGGGGCTGGGCCTCAAGGCATAATTATTATTGGCAGTTGGGCCTTGAGGACATATTCTTTTAAAAAAAATATTCAGAAAATCACATGGACCAACCTATAACCCACACCAGGTTGTGGCTTATCATAATGAGGGCCATTTATGATGGTTTGCTCATGTCCACTGTAAAGTAGCTGGGGCTCTATTATGCAAGTGTAAAATGTTGATAGAGAAAGGAGTGAGGACACAGATCGATGATGCGAAGTTAAGTGACATCAAAAGATTTACAAGCCTTTAAACATTGACGTGGATTTGGAATTTAACAGAGCTAAATGGCAAAAAGGATTAAGATTATTGTAGTACAGACAAGAAATATAAAAATGAGAAAATAGGCTGAGAAATGTAATTTTTCTGGGGAATGGGACCTCCAGTCTGAAAAAGTTTCATTAGGTCATGAAATCAGCCATGAATATTCCACAAACTGACTCCTCAATGACGGTCTCCTTCACCTGCTTTGGTTACAAATAATGCCAACTGAGTTTACCTGCCTATAAATCTAATTGATGGTTGTGATACTGTCAGCTATTATTCAACATACTTGAAGGAAATCATAATCATTTTTGACAACACAAGTAACTTAGACTCATTTGTAATGAAACCTGAAAGCAACTCATGATGTATGAAAATTTCAAATTACAATCACACCTCCAGTTTGGAAAATTTCCATTAGATCATGAAATTAGCCATGAATATTCCCACAAACAGTGATTGGACTGCTAACTAGCAGCACATTGGACTCCTCAATGAGGATCTCTTTCACCTGCTTTGTTTGCAAATGATGCCAACTGATTTCAAGGCCAATGTTAGCTTTTATTATAAAACATGTACTTCCCAACATGTTTAATTATAAAAAAAAATAAAAACAATAAACTTAACATTGGAGGTTTTTGTCAAAGTGCATTGATGTTGGTGATACTGTTAGCTATTATCATAGTTGAAGGAAATCATATCATTTTTACATCGCAAAAATAATTTACTCATTTATAGTGAAACCTGAAAGCAAGTTTTGATGTATGGAATTTCAAATCTATTAGAGCAAAATTTCCCATTGACAATCACAAGGTCTAATTCCATTCTCATCCATTACATGAAAAATCCTAAGTCTCTGTTTGGCTTGAAAGGAAAATACAGAAAAAGGAAGTCATGGGTGCACAGAAAACAAATAATAGAACATACAAGAGTCTGTTTTGAGTAGGAATACAAATTGATAGAAGGGCTGAAATTGAAATTCAAAATCACAATTTATTGTCATTTTTTTGTATAGTTTCCAGATACGAATATTAAGGAAGAGAAACTAAAGCAAAGAGGCAGATGTAAACCGTGATTGCATTAGTACAAAAGACAAGGCTGCAGAAAAAGAAGAGACAATAAACCCTACAGAGAGAACTTACTCGTATAGAAGTCGATGCTCGACCTACAGCAGATATGTCCTTCCTTCACCTTGGCTATCCACTGATCAAAATCCATCTATCAGGTTAGGAAAAAGATAATTATCAAACAATTTTAAGGGAAAAGGACAGATAAGCAAAAGATGGAATGTTGGGGGAAAATAACATTAAGCCCTACACCAAAAAAACGAAAGAAATAAGCAGCAACAGCACAGTCGAACACCGACAACGTGCGATGAGGGAAAAACGCAGTCAACATCAATCGAAGCGAAAAGAAAACAAAATCAGTTGAAATCTTGACAATAACTGAACAAACATTTTCGGGCGCGGCGCATGAGCGTCCCTGCGTTCTTAATGCAGATGTGGGATGTTAGGTTTATACTTTTCCGTTATGAATGGTTGTGATTCTAGGGTATTTTAATGAACGGTCAGATTCAATTTTCTTTTTATTTTATTAATATACCAAGAATTTAGCAAATACAATATTAGTGTGATATTTAAAATTTCACT
>CAOGCB010934562.1:0-15581 GCA_948266635.1 Cnidoscolus chayamansa | reverse complement strand
ATGCGACGTGTCGTTCGACACACTGAAACGCATCGTATTAACCCTGATAAACCCTAACACAACTGGAAGGGAACAGCAAAACCCCAAACAGAGATTCAACAACGAAGTGGAAGAAGAGCTTATGGACACGAAGAAGAGGAAGATGAAAAGCGAACGAGTAGAAGAAAAAGAAGTAAACAATAATTCAGAAATATTTGCATCTTGTTCTTTCTCCAGCCTCGGCCTTCACCCCACAATATGCAACGAGCTCCGAGGTCTTTCTACGTCTCTGTCTATCTCTTTGTACATATTTATTTTGATTGCTAACTCTTGGGTTGCTTGATTTTTAAACAGAAAGAATGGGTTTTGAAGCTCCAACGCTGGTACAGGCTCAAGCTATTCCTGTTGTTCTCTCTGGTCGCCATGTGTATCCTTTTTCCTCTACATGTAATCTAACATGCTAAGTGCCTTAAGGTTTTTTAGGAACTCGATGCAGTTTTTAAGCTTCTGGGTTCTTGCTAATTTTTCTTCTAGCAGTGGATTCTTCCTTTGCTTCTTCTTTAATGTTGAACAACTCAGACTTGTTAATGCTGCCACTGGCACTGGAAAAACTGTGGCCTATTTAGCCCCAATTATCCATCACTTGCAGAGTTCCAGTCCTAAAATTGAACGAGGTCATGGAACCTTTGGTATGTGCCTTTCTCTGGGTTTTCAAATAATGGGTAAAATCTATATTGAACTTAAGATCGAATTTTGAATAAAGAACCGCTAGATTTCTTTTTCTCTTTTAGTTCTTTTTAGTGTCAGTTTTCTGCCAGTTGACATATATTCCAGAGGGTTTAACTGAAACTGTTTATTTATTATTTTGCCATTGATATCATAATTATATTTTATTGCTTATCTCAGTTAATTTTAATTGATATGTTGGTGATAGCTCTGGTCCTTGTACCAACGCGGGAGTTGTGCATACAGGTGTATGAGATTCTGCAAAAATTATTACACCGTTTTCATTGGATTGTTCCGGGTTATGTAATGGGTGGCGAAAATAGATCAAAGGAGAAAGCCAGGCTACGCAAAGGTGGAAATTTGTTGTTTATTACCTTGTCTTTGGCTTTGAGATTTGCATTATTTTCATTTCTTGAGACTATGCAACCTATGGCAGTTCCATTAATTAAAAAATGAACCTAGGTTATTGCAGTATTATACATAAAAAATGTAGCATTTAGTGAACAAAAAAAAAATGAAGCGTTCAATTCACAAGATAACTCTTTTTAAATTGGGGTTACGCATTGAAGCACAACTCATTAGGGATACTTTGATTTGGTTTCCTTTTTTTTTTTTTTTATGAACAATGCTTTAAAGATGAGGACTCATCATGAAATTAATTGAAATATATTAGCTTCAATTAAGTTTCTAACTTGATATCTTACAGTCTTAATGACCAGTTCAGTACTACTGAACTGTTTTATTTTATCTCATTGGAACAAATTGGAGTGGAAGAGTTTTCTTTCCCATCTAGTTTGATTTATGCAAAACTGTGTATCATAAATTTAATTTATTTTAACAAGGCCATTGCGATACTTCAAACTCAAGGCCTGAAAGAAAATCCTGTATATTATGTGTGCAATATAGGTGACGTTCTTTGTTGAATGTAGTAACAAACATTTTGTGTCATTTCAGGTATATCTATTCTTGTTGCGACTCCTGGGCGCCTTTTGGATCACTTAAAAAATACATCATCATTTGTGCACATAAATTTGCGATGGATAATCTTTGATGAAGCAGATAGGTATATTTTACAACAAAAAGTTAAGTTGCTATCTTTTGCAAAAGTTGCATGTGCTATTGCTAATTCTAGTTTAGCATCTTTACAGAATTTTGGAATTAGGATTTGGGAAGGAAATAGAGGAAATACTGGATCTTTTAGGTTCAAGATTAACTGGCTCAGTTGGCAAGGGAAATCAAGTTTCAAGCATCTCCGAAGTTCAGAGGCAAAATCTGCTTTTATCAGCTACCTTAAATGAAAAAGTAAACCATCTTGCTAAAATTAGTTTACAAAATCCAATTATGATCGGTCTTGATGGCAAGAAGATGCAACCAGATCCATTACAAGAACATGCTGGATCTGTAGAATCTGATACAGACGATGAACTTGAACATCCAAGGAAATTAACAAACTCTTCAACTGGAGATTATAAACTTCCAGTTCAGTTGGTTCAGAAATATGTGAAAGGTATACGTTGACAGAGAGTTGTTTTGTTAACCAATGTTGCTGTGTGAGAATCTCTTGTTCAATTTCTGTGCAGTGCCCTGTGGTTCACGGCTTGCAGTACTTCTTTCCGTTCTAAAGCATCTTTTCGAGAAACAATATTCCCAAAAGGTTAGTACTTTCCAAATTTGTAGTCTTTTACAGCTTTATTTATAGACTTTGCCTTTACTTTTTACTTGTCCTATGTAGCTTTAAGTTGGAATGAGTATGTATTAGGATATCTGCCAGTTGCAGACTTTGTCACCAGTAATTTTTCACCATGAATATTGTGCTAGGGTATTTTCCCATAATTTATCTATTGAGAAACCCTCAATATAGCTTATCTTAATTAACATAGGCCAAGCCAACCAGTAATGTATAATCTATTGCAAAGCTATTATGGTCTAATGGTCAAGCGTTGAGGTATTAGCTAGAGTTTTAATACTTATTATTATAGGTCTGGTCACTTTTATTGCTGTTTGAATTCTGAAAGGTCAATTATATTGAAGATTATGTCGACACCTTTGTATCTCAAGTAGCTGCTATAGTTTTGTTAGCCTTCATTTGATCGGGTTTTCTCCATATAATTAATTACCCACCCAAACTCTTTATAGCAGCTACAAATAGACGTCAGTATGGGCTGTTTCTGGTTTGCCTCTCAAGCTAAACTGGGACTGAAGCTTATGGGTTCCATTTAACACGATTCTGGTCCCGTTTGGAGGCAGTTTCAATTTTTTAAGAATAAAAGTTAGAATAAACAGAACCATTTAATTTTGAAATGAAAAAAAAAAAAAGTATGTGTAACTCCTGGACTAAAAATAAACTGGATTATTTTACTAAATTTCAAGTTTGCATTTTCTATCTGAATAAAATAAAATTTGGACTTGGAAAATTACAATGTTTAATTAAAATAAACAAGCTGAATAAAATTACAAAGTGAATGAATTACATTTAAAATAATAAAAAAATTCCAACTTCCCAAAATACACTCAAAATGTAGCTGTTTATTACTATTATACAGGGTAAAAGAAAATAATTTCATAATTTCAATTTAAAACCTTAAAAGATTCAAACGGTCAAAAAGTTACTAAGATTTTTTTCCTAAGAAAAGAGCTGTTTGGGAGGGTGGGGGAGTGGCACGTCCTCATGATGCCACCTTTTTTTAATTTTTTGGTCCAAACGGATGGTGCCAGTCTGGTTCAAGGTTCAAGGGACTCCGAAACTGAGACGGCCCCTTCCATGAGTTTGGTTCAAATCAGTCCCATGAACTTTTGACCCATTCTGGTTTTGACAGGACCAGGTCCAGTTCCAGTCTGGGTTCAATTCTGGTTCTGTTCCAAACCTGTCCAGGCCTATATCTTGCTAGAAATGTAAATCACCCAATTTCACCACTTGTCTCTGTGAATAGCCTATGCTTGGAATTGTGGATGCTTGTTCTCTTAATCTTTTGGACTTTTAGTGGATCCCCCATGCTACTATTTGGTTTGTCAAGTTACTCATATTGACATACTCAATTTACAGATTGTGGTGTTCTTTTCAACATGTGATGCAGTAGATTTTCACTATTCCTTGTTGAGTGAGTTCCACTCGTCGACCAATTCACAATCAGAAGTAGAGGGTACAGAGACGTTCTTGAGATGCAAAACTTTACGGTTGCATGGGAATATGAAACAAGAAGATCGGAGAAACACTTTCCAAGCCTTCAAAACTGAGAAATTAGCTCTTCTTTTGTCCACAGATGTCGCTGCTAGAGGCTTGGATTTTCCAAAAGTTAGATGCATTATACAATATGATTCTCCAGGAGAGGCTACTGAATATGTTCACAGGTTTTAGACACTAATTTCTGCTATAGCTTTTTTTCTGCATGTTTTCTTTTTCTTAGTTTGGTATGTAATTACGCATGTTTGCTCAGATTTGCATGCCTATATTCTCTTTAAGACAGAATAGGTAGTCTGTTGCATATTTGATTTGACCTATGATCATGATTGCAGGGTTGGTAGGACTGCTCGTTTGGGTGAAAAGGGCGAATCCTTGATATTTCTACAACCAGTTGAAATGGATTATATAGGAGATCTGGAGAAACATGGAGTGTCACTGACAGAGTATCCCCTACTCAAAGTGTTGGAGAGTTACCCTTTGTATGGACAGATGCACCATGTCAAGAAATTTGTTTCTTTAGAATCGCATCCTTGGCTTGTATCTCTGCAGAAGGCACTTGAATCATTTATCTCAGCTCAGGTATGAACTTCCCATATTGATTAGGTCTCAAACTTATTTTTGCATCTTATTGCAGGGCCATCGCTTTTGATTGCACTTAACCCTGTAATTTGTAGTTGATTGTATTTTGAAGTTTTCATCCTTTCATCAGTGCATTTAACAGCTATAACACCTACTTCATTGAAAATTTATACGCTTTCCTGAGAAATTGACATGTGAAATGATTCATGCAAGTGTAGAAGAAGCTCATAAAAAATCCAGTCTCGGGGTATAATTTTAGCAACTTAAATTGGATCCCATTTGAATGTATATTATTTGCTTCCTAATATGTGCTTCAAATTGATAATTTGCTTTTTATATCTGTCCTCAGCCAAGGATGAGTAAACTGGCCCAGAATGCATTCATCTCTTGGGTCCGAGCATACACTGCCCATCGTGGAGATCTGAAAAGAATATTTATGGTGCAGAAACTTCATTTAGGGCATGTTGCCAAGAGCTTTGCTTTGAAGCAACAACCATCCTTGGTTGGTAAATCATTCCAAAAGCAACAATCATACAAGAGGAAGAGGGACCAGAAACAAAAGGGTCAGTCAAAAAAGAGGAAGATCAATGGTAAAACATGAATGCAAAACATGTCAAAGCTAATTATGACTGATAGATGCCATCTCTGTTGCAAACTAAGTTGGTGCTAATCAAAGTAGATTTTGCAGCATACGAGTCTTTGAACTAGCTGGTGACACTGACTTGGTAACTTTGGCATGGAGAAAAAGAAGAATTGGGCAATTTTTCAGCTTTTTTGTGGTTCATTTGCAAAATTGCAATGGACTGATATGAATCTTGTGGATATAAGGTTATTTATTATAATTTTCAACTCAAAATTGTATCAAGTATTTTATACTGAGATCTAGACTATTACACACATTCTAATTTTGTGCAACTATATGTTGTCACTTTGGAATGCTCAATATTTTTGTAAGTCCTCAATTTCTTCTTTTTTTTTTTATATTTGAAATGAAAGAATTAATTTTATTTTTTTATTGTTGTGTTTAGCAAAAGATTTCGTTTAATGTATAAAAATATAAATAATTTTGATTTGGTTCAATTTTTTATATATAAAAGAAAATTGCATTAATTAAATTTTTTTAAGGATGTTATCTTTCTTTTTTTTTTTTTCAGTATGCAAGGATTTTATCTGTTTAAAAATATTTATTAAAATATGTTATTTTTTATTCAGATGCAAGTTTAAATTGTATTTTGTTATTTTCTTTTAAATACACATTCAAATGTTGGATGAAATGATTAAATATTTAATAAATTAATTGTAAGTTTATGTTAATTATTAGTTTAAATTATAATTTATTATTTTTAAAAATAATATTTAAACTAATAATTTAAAAATAATACCAAAAGATTAAAAACCTTTGTTATGTTAAAGTAGAGAAGTATAAATTGATGATTGTTTCTGAAATTGAGTGTTCATCACATTCATCAGACCTCACAAGAAGAAGATATTGTATTGAATGGAATGATGGAATGACTAATAAAACCATAACAATAGGATCTCATGTAGGTACCTACAAGATATCAAGGAAAGCACAAATCTGATAATACAATGTAGAATATTTCGCAGTGGTTCTGAAACTTTGCCATGAGACTTCTGGAAAACTCTTATAGAAGTCTTTTGATGAAGCTTTGGAATGTCCTATCCTCTATAAATCATTGTGTGTGTTCTTCTATAATTTAAGGTTACAAAGATGACTCTGCGCTGCGGATCAGCCTTTCACGACCATTGATGTCCAAGAATCCTGAATATGATGATCTTCTCTTGTTTCTATAACTTTTCCCCTTGCTTCCCTTACTTTTACTACCTAAAAACACCATGAGCATGACTCCCACAAAACCCAACCCAGATACTGCCCATAAAACAATAACCCAGAACCGCAAAGAACCAAAGAGGCCATCATTTGCAGCAGGCAGAGAAGATTCCTGAGAATGTTTTACAGGCACAGGGTTGCTTCTTGCAGCATTACTTTCATCAATCCTGCCAAATTTCCTTGAACTTACTACTTCCTTTGCTGTATCTGAATTTGGTTTGGACAAGGAGCTATGATCAGGGCAATTTCTCTTCTTATGATGCAAGAGCAGTGCTTCATTCAGTGTCTTTCCACACTCTATGCTAAGTAAGTCCCTCTGTAAGGTGTCCTCGTCAGTCCGATCAAGTGTTGATGGGTCAGGTGGGTTGGGAAACTTAGCCCAACATTTGTTAGTCAAATCAGTATCTCTCCAGTTTGCCTTATCAAAGCTCCAATTCCCAACTTTAAATTCTAATCCATAGTGAAAAACTCTATACTTGACACCTGGCTCAGGGATATATCCTGGGTATATCAATATCTCCCTGCTTATATGGTGTCGTAGTTGCAGCTGTTTGTAAGAGAATTAAGTGAATAAAGGGCAACAGAATTTATAATTTCTAAGGAGAATTAAAGCAAAATAGAACCATAGGAAACAGAAGAAACAATTCAATCTGTTCATATTCTCTAAAGCCCAATAAAAAATGATGGATAGAGAATGCAGTCCTGACATGATATGAAACACATTGCCCTAGAACATTATAGTTATGCAAGTTCTCCAAGTAGATATGTGTTCTCTATGATTGCATCAGTCGGTATATGATGAAGTAGAGGAAGCTTGGTATATTACTAGGATTATGCTGATTTCATTTTAGTTGTCAAATTTGGAAGTTTATTAGTTAGATTACTTAGTAATTTTTATTATCAATAAATTGGTATTTTACTTAGGAATTTTATCTTAATTTAGTACTCCAATTAGAGTTAAGTTAGGCTTTCTAAATCCTAATGTGATTAGGGTTGTAAACTTTATGAACAGTCCTAGGTTTTTTACTATTACTAAGCTTTTGATGATGATAATTATACTTGACAGTGCTCTGCGAGAATTTGTTCTCCACTTTTGAGAAATTCTCTTCAATCGTGAGATTTTTTTTCTCATTTTTATTGAGAATTTGTTTCTACGCTTTGAGATTACAATCTATTTAAAGAAGAAATTCACGGGAAAATGACATACCTCTGCTGCACCAAAAGAGTAACCATACATCTCACTAATCCAGCCAGATTCATATATATCTCCGGTGATATTTGTGGCATAATGAGCTTTGTCAGCACGAACCTCCTCAGTTTTATGCAGCCACAGCACTGCAAATCTTCGAAGATCTTCTATATGCATGATAATGACACCCCCTACCTTGTCACAAGCCTCAGGATGGCTTGTATGGAGTTTTGCAAGCACGTTGTCACAGCCGATAAGGTAGCTGACATACATAAATTATAAATCTAAGCCACAAAACAATTTCTTAAGCAACTAAAAATGCACATTCACAATACTATCTACAAATGAAAGTGAGGGAGAGATGCAGCCACCACAATCAGAATCAGATATAAACATCTATGCAGGACACTAAGCTCAAGTTAAAGGGAATAGAAGCCATTGTCTTACTCATAAGGAGTTGAAACTGGACGACCACGTGCTGCCTTGAACTCCCATGGTGTAATTGGACCTCTCAAGATCATGTCAGCATCAAGAATAACTATGAACTCAGCATCAATATTCGCATGGTTAAGCCAATGAAGAACAGCAGCTGGTTTATTAATCGCTGGATACCTAAAACAAAATAAAGGCCATTATTCAAAATTACATTCCATGAGGTCTCATTTAATCTTTTAGATTTACCACACTAGTTAGGTTAATGCCAAAGAAGGTAAGACTAATCCTAGATTTTCCCCTCCCAATTCTCTGCTTGGGCAGGACTAATTTTTTTTTGGTTTGTCAATCATTTCCATTAAAAAAATTATAGATCCTATTCATTACTAGTGATTTTCAAGTTTCAACTAAAAAACATAGGATGGTTACCTTCAGAAACCACATAACATTTTTGTCAAACAGCAACATTCAAATGAAGTGCAGGAACGTTAAATTATCGACACTATCAAAAGAATCATAATAATGACATGTAGGTTCTGGAGTTAACCTAAAATGACCAGTAAGGCTAAATAACCAGGCAAAAGATATATATGTATGAAGATTGCAAAATTACCAATCTCCTGTTAGTGGATGCCGGCTCATAGAAGGAACATAATGAGTGGGAGCCAGATCATGGCCTTTATACTGCTTTAAGTCTTCATCTGTACAACTGAGAAGTCGTGTAATATTTCCAGGCTGGCCACTTAAATAGAAACTATGCATCAGGCCTACAGTCTGCCAATCAAAATAAGGGGTACATTCCGTGGAAAATACAGTGTGGATTTTTGGATGTGGTTTTTGAGGTTCATTGACGACAGGTTCATTGATGACCTGCTTCCCTTTTGCAACCTCAGTTTTTATACTGTCATGAGTGAGAAGTTTTGGCCGAGTTAATTCTGCAAAAGTTTTGCTCTTTAAAAAGCTCAAGTATTTTGACCATTTTGGCTTAGAGCATCCATTTGTAGCGTGTTGTAGTAATAGACCTTCATTCAAGGTATTAATACACTCTATACTTAAAAATAGTCCTCGTCTTTTATTTGGATCAGATTCCATCAATTTTACCTGCAAAATGACGGAATAATAGCCATATATCAACAAATTCTGAATGAAACCTAGGTATTTGGCTTAAGATAACATAATGTACTTTATAAAGAGACATTCACACATGGTGCACACTATCTGCTTAGGGGCTATCCAAAGCAGCCTTAACAGATTGATGCTAATTTTTCTGAAAACAATGAAAGGAAAGAAGAAGCATATGCTTGTAAAATACTGAGCAAGTTTCTTCTGAACAGAAAAGTTTTCATTTATTAAAACATGTAACTATTCTTTTTGCATCTTGATCCACATACCTCTCTAGGGTAAGGAGGCTCAAGAAAGAGGCGACCACAGTCATAAACAATATCATCTTCATGATGTTCCAATTTACTAAAAGACCAATTCCCCACACTAAAAGGTAAACCATAATGAAGTAGAATAGGCTGAACACCCTCTCGTGGAGTGTAGCCTGGATAGATCATTAAGTTGTCATTAATCTTGTGCTGAAGTCCAACCTGAAAAACCAAAAAGAAAAGGTCACAATAATAATTATAGAAATTTCAAGTCCAGAAAGAATAAAATGAGACCATTACTGTCCTTGGAACAATCAAACCAACTTACTTCTGCAGCACCAAATGAGTAGCCATACATCTCACTTATCCAACCTTGCCCATAGATATCCCCAGTTATATTGGTTGCCCAGTGAACTTTATCTTCACGTACTTCTTCTGTCTTTGAAAGCCACATGGGGGCTAGTGCTCGAAGATCATCTATGTGCATTGCTAAAAGCCCGCCAACCTTATCACAAAGTTCAGGGTGACTCGTGTGCAACTGAGCTAGAATGTTGTCACACCCAACCAAGTACCTGAACATAAATTGAGTACATAAATGCAATTGATACAAGGGGTATCCATTATGTACTCTAAAGATCATAGGCAAGAAATATTTGTCACTAAATGTAGGCAATGAGATAAAACTTGATCCGAAAATTTCTAAGAAATAAGGTGCAAATACATCATTCAATAGCATGCTAAGAAAACACTCCCAATTCCAAATTATTCTTGTTCCTCTAAATGTGTGGTTTACTTCATACCCGAAAAAAGTAAGACGCAAACAGTATAGCCAAAATATAATGCAGAAGCATGCACAATGCTATTGGTTGGGCAGCCAGTAATAGTGCCAACTCACTCCATCGATAGATAAAATTAAAGTTAATTGCTTTAAGTAATGCATCAAGGAAGAATGCTCATTTTCGGCAGAAAACAATTTTGATTGACAAATAGAAGTTAGTACCCATAAAATGCTGCAACAGGCTTGCCTTTCTCTGCACCAAGTTCCCAAGGTATGATTGGACCTCGAATGATCATGTCCGCATCTAGAATAACAACCCAATCAACATTATCTGCATCTTTACTATGTTTCAGCCAGTGAACAATTCCGGCAGGTTTGTTGATTGCAGGGTACCTGCGAAGAACCAAATTTAGCACTTCATTTTCCTTCTGCAGTTTAAGGAAACTCCATAAAGCTTCACGGTTCCCCAAGATATTAGAGAAAATGCATATTAAAACACAAGCTGAATACATAGAAAGAAATGAAAGAAATAACTTGATAGAGACATGAGAAAAACTAATTGCGCATTAATAGTACATACATGAATTTTGAAAGTGAGATTCTTTCGAAAGTATAATATTGGAATGCTGACTGAGAAGGACCCAGGTGAAGAAAAAGAAAGGAGGAAGAGGAAGTAAAAGCATATAAAACGAGAAACTTAACTCTTCATAATTAAAAAGAAGAAATTAGTGCTGTGACAGCCATCTGGCTTCAACCCTTATAAGATAAGCTAATTCTTAATCAATATTGCTGTGGCAACAGAATATGAGGAACAGGGGGGAAAATACTTAATGGAGATTGCAAGGAGATGTTAAATTTAAACATAAACAAAGATAATTTGCTAAACAACCCGGGAATAAGAAGCAGTTAATTTCTACTATGCAGTCCTATCCAAGAGTCTATTGTATTTTCCAGGGAGAAGCTGCCGAGATGCATTATTTGAAGACACTGCAATCTCTTTCAATTTTTCCTATATCCAACTTGTATTACGTTTAGCAAATATAAGCAACAAAACTCACAGTTTGATACTTCGATGTAGCAATTAAGCACTGATTCATAGAATGTTTGACCAAACAAGAAGGAGCACATTTTATTAACCGAGAAAGCAATTGAATATTGAGTAACTCTTAATATATGAAAACAAGGCATAGAATAATGAACACACCCCAGTTGAGAATCCAAACATAACGATCAACTCAACTAGTTCGATAGTTGATAGTAATAAAGCAAAAAAACAACTACAGAAAGAAAAACAGACTCACCAGTCTCCAGTCCTAGGGTGTCTGCTCATGGAGGGGACCTCCAAAGTAGGAGCCAAATGCATCCCTCTATAATTCTTCTTCTCCTCCTCCGTACAGCTCAGAAGTCTGGTAATGGGCCCAGGTTGTCCAGCCTTCTTGAAGCTATGCAAGAGCCCTACCGTTTGCCAATCAAAGTAATTCTGGCATTCCACTGAGAACAGAGTATGGATCCTGAACGGTGCTTTCTGAGCTGTTTCCACACCGGACACAACATCAATCCATAACCCCAACAAAACCCAGATCAAAACCCTTAATTTAGGCATCATAGCTGAAATTCAAGGCCTGATTCGAAACCGGTTGGTATGAAAGATCTAGATTTCATTCATTGAAGAGAAACTGGAAAAAGTCAAACAATGAAAATCTTCATCTCCTTCCTCTTAATACATTACTATAATATGGTTTAGGTAGTGGAGGTGACCAGGAAATGCTTACTGTTCCGTTGAGTTTTGACAGCCAAGTTTATTAAACAATGATTTTTTCCCTTTTTTTTTCTCTAAACAAAGATCGGTGTTTTATTTAACTATCTATTTTTAAAAATATATTAAATAAATTTTTATTTTTTTAAAATTATTTAATCATTCTCAGTTGAATAATTATTCACATAAAATTAAATAATTAATAATTTAAAAAATATATTTGGAAAGTCTGGGCTGCCCCAAGTTTTGTTTAGATCTTTTTATCTCGAGACACCGCTGCGCATTTTCCATGTGATTCAATAATTTTCATTATTTATTGCAAAAAGATCCTTAGAAAATGTTATTTTAACAAATTAATCTCTACATTTTCATAAATTTATTATAACATCCTTACATTTTAATTTTACTAATACTGTAATTATTTTGTATCCATTTAAATGTTAATATATCCAAGCAAAATATTAAAATACTTTAAAAAATGATATTTCAAAATTCTTTTATCATAAATTCATGTGATAAAATTGATTAGCTTTTTATGTTATTTTTGTTATTCAAAATTCTACATATATTATAAAAATAATAATTATTAAAAAAGTAATTTTCAAATATACAATAAAATATTAAAATTAACTTTGTAATTATTTTTCACTAAAATTTAATATTAAATATTAAAAATAATAAAAACAAATTTTCTCAAATTAAAATTTTAAAAATACTTTTATAAAGTGCTCTAAACTCGATGCACACACGTAACTCTAAATTTGATTCACACATATAACTTTAAACTCACGTCTAGAATCAAAAACTCTACTAATTATCATTTTATGAGCTATTTAAGATATTAATCGATATAAATTTAATTTAATTAAATTTTTTTTTAAAATTAAATATTTTTATTTTTTTAATTTATTTAATAAACAGTTAAATTTATAAATATTTATAAATTTATGAATTATATTATAAATATATCTATTTAATTAAAATTATTATTTTTAAATTAAATTTATTTATTAAATAAAATTTTAAAATAAAAATTTATTAAAATTATAAATGAAATAATTTATTTTATTTAAATTTGACTATTCTAAACCTTTACTCTTCAGTGACTCAACTACCATGAGAGAAATCAGCCGCCTCTCAGGTTTCTCTTTCAGATGATTATCCAATTTGGACTATTACCACTTTCGATGACGTGGCCGATCTATAATTGGGCCCTCCTCAGGGTCCCACTTATGTTGAATAACAAATATACCTTATCTTTTCCAAATACTCCATCGCAAAGCAAGGTATCCAATTCCCTGCGGAAGGGACCATTTACATCTTCTTCTATTATCCACTAAAAAATATAATTGAATTTATTACATAATTATTAAAGAAAATTTATTTTATTGAAATTTCTAAAAAAAGTAATCTGTTGAGATATGGTTATTTTATTTTATTAATTTTTTTTAATGTTTCAAATTTAAAAATAATATTCATTTAATTTGAATTAATTTCTTATGATAGAAAATCGATATTCATTTTCAGCTAATCTTATTCGTTTGTATCTCTTCAGTGCATTCTTCAGTGCATTTTATAGTAGTATGAAGTGGGAAGAAACTATTGGTGCATGATTATTGAGCTTAAAGATGAAGAGAAACACGTGATTCCAACCACATTGACAATGTAACGACCGCATAAAAACCGAAACGAACGGTAGAAACATCGACGAGAGATGTTAGCCGTCTCTATCTCTCTTCCCCACCACTTCCCTCCCTCAGATAAAACTTTCTTTAGGCGGTTCAAGTGCTCACTAGAATAAACCGCACTCGCAAATCAACATCGATCCCACAACCTATGCCTTCATGTACGAGGAGAAACGAGTGGGTTCTTCCTGGTTGTTGTTTCTCTTAACAACACCAGCCGCTTCTTGTTGCAGCTATGAAGGATCGTAGGAAACGCGACCTCGTTTCCTGGAGCCGATTCTTTTGGTGTACTATCTTCGTCGTTTTCTCTTGCGTTCTCTTCACTGGCTTCAGTTTCTCCACTTTTCGCCTCTGGTTTGGAGGTCTTTTCTTTTTTTCTTTTTTCTTTTTTATGATCCTCCTTTTCTTTTTAATTCACTGTTAGTTGAATTCATTTCTCTGTTTTTTTTTCAGCAGATAAGTTTCATCCTGAAATCGTTTCTGCATGGCGACGGCCGGCGTTGCATGCTATCTCCACCAACTCTCCGTTGAATTCGGCTACCATTTCGATTAGAGAAGCCGTTATGTTGCCAGACCAGGTTCTTATTTTTCTAAAATATCATCAATCTGCTCCCTTATTTGCCAAGGAGGACTTGGATTGCGTTTATCTCTCTTCCGAATCATCGTCGTCGTCGTTGTCATCCCAGAAGCAGTTCAAGCAGCCTCCTAATCACATAGACGGTGATGATCTGGATCACCAAATCATACGGTGTCCCCTCAATCCACGTGGCTTTCTCGTTGCGCTTGCCTACAAATCTGGTGGGTACACTAAGCTTGGGCCCATCACCAGGTGGGACTCACTCGTGTATGAAGCAATGATCGACCGCGACAACACCACAATCTTATTTGTGAAGGGGCTCAATCTACGGCCCGATAAGCTGTACAATATATCGAGATTCGAGTGCTTGTACGGCTGGGATTTCAGGAGGCCGAAGTTCTTATTGAGATCTAAGGTCATATCGATAGCCCAAGAGATTGTACGGTGCCAAACGCCTGTTAGCATATTGAACAATCCATCGAAGGTAAACAATTCCATCAAGGTATCAATTAGAGTGAAAGGCAGAGGAACATTACACTCTGTAGCCCGGCCATGGCTCAAACCAAATCAAGACCCGAAACCTAGAGCCTTTAAGCCATATGAAATGTGCATATGCACGATGTTGCGCAACCAAGCAAGGTTCCTTAGGGAATGGGTCATGTACCATGCCAAAATTGGAGTCCAACGTTGGTTCATTTACGATAATAATAGTGAGGATAATATTGATAGTGTCATAGAATCGTTAGCGGATAGTAATTTCAACATTTCGAAACATGCGTGGCCTTGGATTAAGACCCAAGAGGCAGGGTTCGCACACTGTGCACTACGGGCTCGGACGTCTTGTAACTGGGTTGGGTTCATAGATGTAGATGAATTTTTTCACTTTCCAACTGGGTTGAATTTGCTTGATGTGCTTAGAAATCAATCCGAGGCTGGTGATAGTAATGTAGCAGAATTACGCGTATGGTGCCATAGTTTTGGACCGTCCGGGCTAGAACACATGCCGGCAGAAGGAGTTACCGTAGGGTATACATGCAGGATGCTGGTGCCAGAGAGACACAAGAGCATAGTGAAATCAGAGGCATTGAATTCGACATTGATAAATGTGGTGCACCATTTTCATTTGAGGGATGGGTTTAGGTATGTGAATGCTGATAGGGGAATTTTGGTGATTAACCACTACAAGTACCAAGTTTGGGAGGTGTTTAAGGAGAAGTTTTATAGAAGGGTAGCTACGTATGTGGAGGATTGGCAGAATGAGAAGAATGAGGGGTCCAAAGATCGTGTACCGGGGTTAGGAACTAGAGCCATTGAACCAGCGGATTGGGCAAGTAGGTTTTGTGAGGTGAATGACACTGGACTTAGGGATAGAGTGTTGGAAAACTTCAGAAACCCAGTAACCCAAATTTTGCCATGGCAGGAATATGGGGGCATTTTGGATGTGCAGAACTGATACATAATAGTGGAATTCTGTAGC
>CAOGCB010933156.1:0-10109 GCA_948266635.1 Cnidoscolus chayamansa | reverse complement strand
AGGGTTGCGGTTCTGGTTTCCAAAGCTGCATTTCAATTTATCCAAAGTAAGTTGCTTTATATTGTTGGAAACTTAAATCTAGTTACTTCGGAGTTTTTCCCTGATAATTATAATGGAATGTTCGCAGGTGTAACCCCAAGTGACTATACTGTACCTGCGGAAGTCAAGGCTGCAGGTTTTGACATTTGTGCTGATGAGTTAGGATCCATTGTCGAAGGCCATGATGTGAAAAAACTAAAGCTTCATGGTGGGGTGAATGGGATTGCAGAAAAGCTATGCACTTCAACCGCTAGCGGCCTTTCTACAGATAATGATCTGCTGAATCGTAGGCAAGAGATTTATGGAATCAATAAATTTGCTGAAAGTGAACTTCGGAGTTTCTGGGTATTTGTTTGGGAAGCCCTTCAGGACATGACTCTCATGATACTTGGGGTGTGTGCTCTTGTGTCTTTACTAGTTGGCATAGCAACGGAAGGATGGCCAAAGGGGGCTCATGATGGCCTTGGAATTGTTGCAAGCATCTTGTTGGTTGTGTTTGTTACAGCAACAAGTGATTATCGTCAATCATTGCAATTTAGGGATCTGGACAAGGAGAAAAAGAAGATTACCGTTCAGGTCACAAGAAATGGATTTAGGCAGAAGTTATCGATATATGATTTGCTTCCAGGTGATATTGTGCATCTTTCTATTGGAGACCAAGTCCCTGCTGACGGGCTTTTTATTTCAGGATTTTCAGTATTGATTGATGAATCAAGTTTAACTGGGGAAAGTGAGCCAGTTATGGTCAACTTGGAAAATCCTTATATGCTCTCTGGAACAAAGATCCAAGATGGATCATGCAAAATGATTGTTACCACTGTCGGGATGAGAACCCAATGGGGTAAATTAATGGCAACGCTCAGTGAAGGAGGAGATGATGAAACCCCATTGCAGGTGAAATTGAATGGAGTGGCAACCATCATTGGCAAGATAGGCCTTGCCTTTGCTGTGGTGACTTTTGCAGTTCTGGTGCAAGGGCTATTTAGCCACAAATTGCGTGATGGATCCCATTGGAGTTGGACTGGAGATGATGCATTGCAGCTGTTAGAATACTTTGCTGTTGCAGTCACAATTGTTGTTGTTGCAGTTCCAGAGGGGCTGCCGCTGGCTGTGACATTGAGCCTTGCCTTTGCCATGAAGAAGATGATGAATGATAAAGCCCTTGTTAGACATCTGGCGGCTTGTGAGACTATGGGATCGGCAACAACTATCTGCAGTGACAAAACTGGTACTCTGACGACTAATCATATGACAGTTGTGAAATCATGCATTTGCATGAATATCAAGGAACTTGGCCAACCTGACAAGGCTTCAAGCTTGTGCTCTGAAATACCTGATTCTTCTGTGAAACTTCTGCTACAATCAATATTTAATAATACTGGAGGTGAAGTTGTTATTAGTAAAGATGGCAAACGTGAGATATTGGGAACACCCACTGAGAGTGCTTTGTTGGAGTTTGCATTATCTCTAGGTGGAGATTTTCAAGCAGAGCGACATGCGGTCAAACTTATTAAAGTTGAGCCTTTCAACTCGACAAAAAAGCGAATGGGGGTAGTGGTCGAGCTTCCTGAAGGACGCTTGCGAGCGCACACTAAAGGTGCCTCAGAAATTGTTTTGGCTGCCTGTGACAAAGTGATTAATTCAAAAGGTGAAGTTGTTGCTCTTGATGAAGCGTCCCTTAACCATCTTAAGGTTACAATTGATCAGTTTGCTAGTGAGGCTCTTAGAACGCTATGTCTTGCCTATATGGACCTGGAGAATGGATTTTCCCCTGATGATCCTATTCCAGTTTCTGGGTACACTTGCATAGCAATTGTGGGTATAAAGGATCCTGTTCGTCCTGGTGTGAAGGAGTCAGTTGCAGTTTGTCGTTCAGCTGGTATCACTGTACGAATGGTTACTGGAGACAATATAAATACTGCTAAGGCTATAGCTAGGGAATGTGGTATTCTTACTGATGATGGTATAGCCATTGAAGGTCCAGAATTTAGAGAGAAGAAACTCGAAGAATTAATGGAACTCATCCCCAAAATTCAGGTATTATCTACTTTCTAATTTTGTGGAATATTTTATCAGATGAATTTCTCACTAATATGTAGAGCTTTTTCAAGCTGAAATTCATCATTTGATTTCATTTGAAGGTAATGGCACGATCTTCACCTCTAGACAAGCATACACTAGTTAAACATTTGCGAACTACATTTGGTGAAGTTGTTGCCGTGACTGGTGATGGAACAAATGATGCCCCAGCTCTTCATGAAGCAGACATTGGTCTAGCAATGGGCATTGCGGGAACTGAGGTGAGTTTATTATCTCCAAGTGTAACATTCATCTTGCACCTTTTGGTAAGCTGGTCGCTATACTAGTACATGCTGCTGGTTGTTCAGTATTATATATTATACATTTCACATTCTAAGTATTTCCTAACTTAAGTAGTTCAAGGAAAGTCTGCTGATTTCTTTATCACCACTAGAACTTTCCTTCCGATATTGTGTTTAAGCATGAAGTCCAGATAAGAACATACCAAGAATGACTATGACATGATGAGATAGAATCTGATCTTGACATATATTTGAAAATTTGATGGGAGTACGTCAAACTAGGGGAAATTTGACTGGCATGGTTTTAATCGTGAATAATATGGTCCATAACCACTAAGGAGAGGCTATGTTTTGCTCTGTGTCTTATCCGTTTGCTTTATTTAATAGGCAGTTTTTATCTAATGGAGTTCATTAATGGAAGTAAAAGTTATAGCACAATTTGACTAATTAAATCCCAAATTTCAGGTGGCCAAAGAGAGCGCTGATGTCATCATTTTGGATGATAATTTCTCTACTATAGTTACAGTGGCCAAATGGGGACGTTCAGTTTACATAAACATTCAAAAGTTTGTGCAGTTCCAGCTGACAGTTAATGTTGTTGCATTAATTGTTAACTTCTCTTCTGCTTGTTTGACAGGTAAGAAAGTCACTTTGTTTTCTGCATCTTTCAGTAGTTGTGTTTTCATCTTTTGTATGAAAGAAACCAGTTTATATTATGTTAATGCTTGTTATAAACCACTTTTTAGGGAGTGCTCCCCTCACTGCTGTTCAGCTTTTGTGGGTAAACATGATCATGGATACGCTGGGAGCTCTTGCACTTGCGACAGAGCCTCCAAAAGATGAACTAATGAAGCGCTCACCAGTTGGAAGGAAAGGGAATTTCATCAGTAATGTCATGTGGAGAAATATTCTAGGCCAATCTGTCTATCAGTTTTCGGTAATATGGTATCTTCAGGCAAAAGGGAAAGATATGTTTAATCTCGAAGGCCCAAATTCTGATCTTGTCCTGAACACTCTTATATTCAACTCTTTCGTCTTTTGTCAGGTAATGGTTTTTAGAATATAATTAATAATAATTTGAGACTATTTTTTAACTCTCTTGTTTCACAATTCATCATTAACATGGCTAATTTGTTCCAATTATTATCGTTTTAATAAGTTTAGACGTTCAATAGATCGCGATTTTAGTTTAAAATGTTCAATATTTCAAATAGTACAAGGTCTAAATATATCTTACCTATATATATATAGATATCACACACCATTAAGTAGGAACAGTGGTGGAATCTACATAAGCAACTTTGATAAAGGACTTGTTTCCCTTCTAATTGAAAACTTTAGTTTCTCTCCCTTGTTATTTTTTTATCTTCTCTATAGATGTATGTGCTGCAACTGCAAGAGAAAAGGAAATCATGTTCTCTAGTGTCAAGCACAGAAGAGCAAAGAGCAATACTTCCTTTTCTTTTGTTATTGATTTTTCTTGATTGTTTCTATTAAGGGGCTGTGGTATGGGTAGATGCAATCCCACCACCTTACTAGCTTCAATCTTTGGCAAGCTGACCTCTTGTAGTTGTTTGCCTACTATGTACATGGTTTCATAAATTGGTACATGCAAGATCCAAAGAGGTTTAAGGTGAAAATATAGTCAGTTTTCAAATCGTCAGAACATTTCAGAAATATTCTTTATGATCGGTGATCCTCCCTCATTGTTGTTAGGATAACCAGAGGCTTTACGCTTTTTCTTTTGCTGATATTAATAGTTCCACAAACATCTCTGCAATCTTCACTTGTTTTCATCCAAGATTTTAAAATTAAGTTCGTTTTTCTTTTGTCCTGAGTTCTATTGCACACTGGTGCCCTTGATCTTAATTTCCATGATAATTAAATATTAAGCTCAAGATAATTCCATTTCTTGCCTCTAGGGAAACTCATTAAAAGTGCATTTTTATTTCATTATGCAGGCTTTCAATGAGATAAGTTCCAGAGAGATGGAGCATATCAATGTGTTCAAAGGCATACTAGACAACTATGTATTTGTTGCAGTACTTGGCTCTACAGTCATTTTCCAAATCATAATTGTGGAATTGCTAGGTACATTTGCAAGTACAACTCCTCTTACTTCATCACAATGGATCTTTAGCATATTTATCGGATTTCTGGGAATGCCAATTGCTGCTGTTTTAAAGATGATCCCAGTATAATCTGGCAAGGAGATGCTATCTTTTAAATTCCATCTAAAACCTATGTTTTGTTAGCTAGTTTTCGAGGTTCCCTCTTGGCAGAAGATTAATTGAAAATGATCAGACATTAAAATTCTCTACACTCAGTGCTGAAGAACTGGAAAAGGGAGAAAGGTGGATCACCAGAACAATTTTCCAAAATCAAGGGTTCTGTTTATCCTATTTTTCTTCTTTATTTTCACCTTGTCTTGTAGATCTAAAAGATGCTGGTAATTTTTCATGCATCTTGTAGATGAAGTACAAATTTGGAGGCAGCTTTGTGTAAGGCTGCTGATATTCTAGGGTCATGTAAAGGAAAATTTTCACTGAATCATTTGCTTTCATGTAGTTAAATTAATTATCTTCATTTTTTGTACTTTTTTTTATTTGCAAGTTTCAATTTTAGCCTTTTGAAGGACTGATCAATTTATTACAAAAGAAAGAAAAAGGCTGATGAAGTGCTTAATTGTCTTTAGCATGGAAATTTAATTGTTTTTCATATGGTCAATTCTAATTAATTAAATAAAAATCATTTTATCTATTAATAGTGAATAAATTGATTAATTATCGGTATCGATATTCTTTAATAATTAATGGTTAACATTCTCATAGATTTTTTTTTTAAATAATGAGATCACAATATTAAAATTCTATATTTTTTTAATTTTAATCTACACAAATAACTATTAAAATTTTGATTTATTTGTAAGATTTTAGGATAAAATATTGAAAATTTAAAAGGAAAAATAATAATTTTAAGGATTTGAACTAAATTTGTTTGAAATTATTTTTATGTCATATTAGACATGAGCTTGATGGGTTTTGGGGATAGGAATCAAACCAGTGAAAATCATGATGAAAATGGGGGAGATTACCAAAAATTGAATGGTGCCAAGTGATTTGTGCACATAAAAGATGCTTAAAATCCAAAATCAAATCTATACAGAAATGCTTTCAACAAGACATGCTCATTTCACAAATCACAAACAAACTTTAAAGGCCTCATGGTCATGAATCCAAGCCCCTAAATTCACATCTTGAATTTGGGCCTGCACATGGATCACAGTTATATCAATGGCGATTTTCCCTGCAAAACTAATGTAAATTGATATTGTTGATCTGATCTTCAGTAGCAATTACTAGTAGATATTTTAAAAAATTCTGAGTCTGGAATGTATGCAATGCTACAATTGAGTGTATATAATTAGATGTTTACATGTGCCAAGCTCCATTGGAGAATGGACTACATGTTTTGACCCTCTGTGTAGCTAATGATATCAACAACCCTGATAATATTTTCTTGCTTTTGAAGGGACAATGAGTTTGGGGCATTCATGGGTTTTAAAGGAACAAAAAGTCACCAGCACACCATTGCAACCAATCTATGAAAAAGCTTTACAAAACCCATAGACAATGTAATAAAATAACTACTCAGATGGACTTATTTCTTATGACAACTGCTCAAACTTCCCTCTTCCATGCATCCAAGGTGGCAAATTGTCCAAATCCCATCTCTTCAAACCACATAAATGATTCTTCACAACATTTGATGTGGATGTTGATGTGGTCCATTCACTGATTTGAGCATCACAGACTCTAAAATGGAACACTATGTGAAACCCACATTTTCAGCTTACACATTAAGTGGCAATTCTTTTTTCTCAGTACTTTTGGTCATGATCTGGATTCTCTACACAAGGGTCAAGTTCAAGTGTGAGCTCAATCCAAATTTTTGCAGGTTGGACCATACACCCTTCTATCCTAATCAAATTAAGCACTTATTCTTGGATTATTGTTTCCACTTTTCCTTCTTTCATGCAAGCAAGCATGGCTTTTTTTTCAAGTCACTCCATGATGATCTGTGTGCATTCTTCCTTTTCCCAAATTATTGCAATTCAATATATGAAGTTTATGTCAAGTTTGATCTTTTCTTGGTAAACATAGCTATAACCTCTTTATGTGCTTAATAGCAATAAATTGATTAGAGGTATAATGATCTCAACCCACAATGACAAATGGGTCAATTAAGAGATTACCGCTGCTTAATTATAGAGAATTCTTGGTAAGAGGACACTGAAAACAGAACATCTGTAAAGTATTAACATGATGATTTTTATGGGGGAAACTTGGGCTCTAAGGTGGACCAGGGAACAAAGGGACACACACAACTTATTGAACAGAACCATACACCCACAAACAGTTCTACTGTCTCCTATAACAGGGCACCATTGCAAGAAATACTGCAGACTAGAATACATACATCTGTTCGTACAAATGCCAGACTGGATATCCTAGGACCCAAATGGAGCCATATTTGGAGGGGTGGAGCCTCTGGCACCAATTTTTGCTATGAATCTTATGCCATCCTCCAACCTAAAACAATGTGGCCTCTACCTTCATCATGATATTCTGGGTCCTACATCTACCAACCAAAGCAGCAAATATCAGTTTTCACATGTATTGGTGAACTGAAAACTATGGCCTTTGGTGCATTAGGCAGCAACTAGCACTCTGAAAATCTTTAATTCCTGAAAAATGTTCTGGTTTTTCTTCAGGATGGACTTGAAATGAAATGTATCAATCTGATCAGAGCATGTTAATATCACTTCCTTAAAGCTCCTGAAAGAGTGTTGTGGTGATAGCATCATCCCAAAACACAGTGCTTGGTAACAGTAAAAAAGAAACTTTCCACTCAGAAAAAAAGAGAAACCCCAACATTCCAAGCAAATCTAATCACACTCACCTTTATATACTTTTTCAATGGCCCAAATACAACACAGATGCATCAAATCAAACAAAAACAATTCTTCATTCCTCAGGGCTTTCAGCCTTTTGAAAGACATAAGAAGCATCCCAAGCACCCTTCAAAAGCTAGGGTGGCAATGGATGTGTACATTAACACATATTTCTTTGTCACAAAGTTTTGAAAAATTTTAAAATACAATAAAAGGAAAAAGAGGAGGATAAAGAAATACAACCTCTTGTAGGAGGAAAAAAGTAGCAAGCAATAGTGGGGTACTCATCAGAGCAAACAATACAAAGAATGCTATAGACAAAGTCTTCAGTGGCCTTCTGGCATTCTTTTGGCCTTTCTTCCACCTTAATGGCTCTTGGACTCAAGTCAGCTCCTTTACTTTCTTCTTACTGTTGGTTAAAGCTATCCCTTTCTTATTTATTTACTTTCCCTTTTCTCTATCTTGTTCTTGGGTTGTCACTTGGCTGAAACTTTTTTTGTTGGGTATTGGAAAATGGAACCCCAATCATCAACTCCAAAATCATTCCATTAAATGCCATATAACAACACTCATTAGACCTATGATCCAACCTAAATAGAGATGATCAGTTCTCATTAAAAAGAAACCAAAAAATAATCCTATATTCCAACCAATGACCCCAATTCAATTCCCCTTAAGTAGTAACGATTTCACCGATTATGGCCGATGACTGATTTTCTTTATCGGACAATTTTGATCAGAGTCACTGTAGGTGAGTCTTCTTTTAGTGCCAGCTCCAGAGGTAGTTAAGCAAGAATTCTCAACAACAGCAATTGAACTAGAGTGGATTGATGATGTATTTGGAGAAAGAAATTGCTTTGGTGTCTTAAGTTTTCCCATTTCTATTTCCTGCATTACAATATAACAGGAAAATATATGCTCCTGTTGCAGTGAAATATGAGATAAAAATAAATTAATAACCAGCATCATTATCTGTTCTCTTCTTTAATTTAAAAAAATAAAGAGTTCTTACAATCTCTATAACATATTATTCATTTTAAAGTGAAGAATTCTCACATTTTCCTGAGAACCCCATGATGAAATTAGTTTCATCTTGAGCTCCAAGTCTTGTCTTGTTAATTGATTATCAGATGCAGCCAATACTGCAGCCGCCGAGATAATAGATGGTTGATGATCCAGTAAATTAATCTCTGCAAAATAAAAGCTTAAGAACTTAACAAACACCCAGATTCAATAACTTCACAAATCAAGAATCTAAGAAATTTGTATACCTACCTTTTGTCAGTGCAAGAATAAGTTCCACAGCTCTAGAGATTGTTTGCTTTGGTCTAGATTCACCACAGATTTTACTGATAAAGTAATGTAGATAAGAAAAAGGAGTGGTTGAACCCATTTTCCACTCCAAGGTATTCAATACCAGCAACTCCATTCTTTGAATCACTTTATTTTCAAAGCAATAATCTTCTACTGGAAACTCTGATAAGGGAGGAACTCTGCATTCCTCCATCTTTGCTGCTAATGACAAACATGCCACAGACAGTAATCGAATAGCCCACAATTTCCCATCCTTCAAACAGCATCAATTAACATCCATTAATCACAAATTGCTCATTACCCCAAAAAACATAAAAAAAATGGAAAGAGGGTTTTAGCTGCTGCTTACATCAATGGATCTTTTAGAAAGAAACCGGTCAAAGTAAGTCACAGAAAGATAAGCTGTGTGGAACCGAAATCCAAAGACTGCTCGTGTCTAAATCAGAAAAAAAGGAAATTCTTTTCAAGAACTCAACCAGAAAAAACACACACACACACGCACACGAACAAGAATAAAAAAGAGGAAAAAGAAAGAACCCCAAAACATAAAAGAGGGAAAACAATTACAGACATTGAAAATCCAATCAATGGCATCCAAGCGAGCACATTTTAACCAGTTAAAAGCGGATATTAAACAATCCCCAGAAGACTTTATACAAGTGGTAGATCGTGAACTCGTCTCCCTCTGAACCATTTTCTCAATATATTCAATCTCGTCACTCTCTAGAACAAAACAAGATTCAAAATTGACGTCATTACAACAAGCATAGTTATCTTCACTTAGATTGAAACAAGAAGCTTCATCTTCTTGACACAAGAGACTGGACAGAGACAGGGAGGTGTCAAAGTCAGCCATGGTTCTACAAGGTGCCAAAGAGGAACATGGGTATTTGTAGGATTTGAATGGAACTGCTAAGACGAGATTGAGTAAATGTAGAGAGCGAGTGAGAGAGTGGAATCTGGTGAGGGAGGAAAGGAGGGAAAGAGTGGCGGGTAGCAGTTTTGCTGCCGCCAAAATTAGCGGATGAGATATTGAGAGGCGTTATTTAGCGGTTATGTGTAAGCTTTCCCGTAGCCGTATATGCAAATTTTATTTTATTCATATATTTTATAAATAAATAAATCGATAAAAAAAAACTCAATATTTCATTTTATTTTATTTTTGTAAAAAAAATTAATTAATTTATCTCTTAATAATAATAATAATAATAATTTTGTTGAATAAATGAATATTTCTTTTATTTGTCACTTTAAAATATATTTTATTTAAAATTAAAGGGTATTATTTTTTTTTAATTTTATCCTTATCCTTACTAAATAAGATAATTATTTTTACAATTTCTTAAAATCTATGTTATCATTTTATATTTTTGTTTCCTTTTTTTTATTATTTTATTTTTTATTAGTAATTTAATGTTAATAATTATTGAGATGAAAATAATTAAATAAGATAAAAGGTAATTCAGTGAAATTTCGTCATA
>CAOGCB010933084.1:0-18201 GCA_948266635.1 Cnidoscolus chayamansa | reverse complement strand
CATTTAAATTTTACTCCCCTTTATTTCATTTCTCATTAATTTCATTTCATAGTTCATTTTCTATTTTCCTCCTTCATTTCTTCCTTAATTCCATTTCTCATATTATTTAATCATTTTCTTGCTAATCTCATTAGTTTAGGTGCCTAAACTCCTAGGCCCAAAAATCCGTTCGTGACATTTAACATCGTTTTCATTACATGCAGGGGAAGTACTTCTTATTTTAACTCTTAGTGGTGAAACAGGTGGGGGTACTATTGAACCATAGATTCTCCGGTTTTCCAGGTATATTCTTCAACATTATGTTGGTTCCACAGTACTTTAACCATAGGTATCTCCTTGTTTCGTAATCTATTGATCTACGTGTCTAGAATCTTGACAGGTTGCTCGACATACGTGAGATTCTCTACAATCTCAAATTCTGGCTCTCTAAGAACCTTGCTAGGATCTGACACATGTTTTCTCAGCATAGACACATGGAAAACGGGATGAATCCTCTCCATGGAAGAAGGTAAATTTAGCCTGTAGGTGACATCACTCAATTTTTGTACTATTTTGTAAGGTCTGATGTAACTAGGAGCCAACTTACCCTTCCTTCCAAAACGAATCACCCCTTTCATAGGAGACACTTTCAGTAACACCATATCTCCCTCCTCGAACACTATTTGCTTCCGTCTAACATCAGCATAGCACTTCTACCTGCTGACTGTAGTCCTCAATCTTTCCTTAATTATGGGAATCACCTTATTGGTGACTTCCACAATTTTGGGTCCAGCCAATGTATATTCTCCGACCTCTTCCTAACATATAGGAGATCTGCATTTCCTTCCATACAAAGCATCATACGGAGCCATTCCTATGCTCGAATGGTAGTTGTTGTTATAAGAAATTCCACCAACAGTAGATGTTGCTTCAAAGAACCTCTAAAATCTAGCACACACATTCAAAGCATATCTTCTATAGTCTGAATGGTCCTCTTCGATTGTCCATCTATCTGTGGATGGAAGGCTATGCTAAAATCTAGCCGTGTTCCCATAGTATTCTGCAGGCTTCTCTAGAATTGTGAGGTAAACTGGGTTCCTCTGTCAGATACTATAGATACAAGCGTATCATGAAATCTGATGATCCCCTCCATGTAGATCTCTGCCAATCTATCTACAGAGTACCCAGTTCTTACTGGTAGAAAGTGCACCGACTTCGTGAGCTTGTCAACTATTACCCATATGGAGATACACCTGTTAGAACTAACTGGCAGTCCAACTATAAAATCCATAGAGATGTGTTCCCACTTCCACTCTGGGATCAGTAATGGGTTCAACATCCCTACTAGCTTTTGGTGCTCCAACTTAATCCTCTGACACACCTTACACAGTGATACGAACATGGTGATCTCCCTCTTCATTGCAAGCCACCAAAAGACTTTCTTTAAATCTTAATATATTTTAATGGCCCCTAGGTGAACACCATGTGCTTCACTCATAATGTTTCCCTTTAATGCAACATCATCTAGCACACATAATCTATTCCCAAATCGGAGATTACCTCTATTTCGAGAAGTTGAGTTTGAGATCGAGGTGATGCCAGGTATAGAGCCGATATCTATTGCACCTTATATAATGACTCCTACAGAATTGAAGGAGTTAAAGACTTAGTTGCAAGAATTACTAGATAAAGGATATATTCGACCCAGTATTTCACCATGGGGAGCACCCGTATTGTTCGTGAAGAAGAAAGATGGTACAATGTGGATGTATATTGATTACAGGCAGCTGAATAAGGTGACAGTGAAAAATAGATATCATTTACCACGTATTGATGATTTGTTCAATCAGTTGAAAGATGCAACCATGTTTTCAAAGATTGATATGAGATAAGGATATTATCAGCTTCGGGTGAAAGATAATTGTATTCCAAAGACAACATTCCATACTAGATATGGGCATTATGAATTTTTAGTAATGCCATTTAGATTGATTAATGCTCCAGCAACATTCATGGCTTCGATGAATACATTATTTAGTGATTATTTGGATCAGCTCGTGATTGTGTTTATTGATGATATTCTAGTATATTCACAAACTCGAGAGGAGCATGATAAGCATTTGAGGTTAGTTCTATAGAAATTATGGATGAAGCAACTATATAGGAAGTTATCAAAGTGTTATTTCTAGATGGAACATGTATCTTTTCTTGTTCATATCATATTTGCAGAGGGTATCTGTGTTGATCCAAGTAAACTGGAAGTAGTACTAAGCTTGCAACCACCTAGAAATGTCAGTGAGGTACGTAGTTTTCTAGGATTGGCAGGTTATTACAAAAGATTTATGAAATGATTTTTTATGATAGCAATTTCGTTGACTAAGTTGTTGCGGAAAGATGTTGCTTTTGAGTGGACTAATTAATGTCAAGCTAGTTTTGACCAATTGAAAGAAAGTTTGACATAAGCGCCAGTGTTGACTTTGCCTACCCCAAGTATAGATTATGTGGTGTACAATGATGCTTCGTTGAATGGGTTTGGATGTGTTCTGATGCAAAATATAAAAGTGATAGCTTATGCTTTTAGATAACTGAAGCCACATGAAAAGAACTATCTGATGCATGATCTAGAGTTAGCGGCCATTGTATTTGCGTTGAAAATATGGCGACACTATCTGTATGGTGAGAAGTGTTATCTATATACAGATCATAAGAGTTTAAAGTATCTAGGTACGCAGAAGAAATTGAATCTCAGATATCGGCGTTGGATCGAGTTGATTACGGATTATGATTGTTTGATTGACTATCACCCAGGGAAGGCTAATTTGGTAGCAGATGCACTCAGTAGAAAAGCATTTACTAGTTTGTAGCAGACACCAATGATTTTGGTGCGAGAAGTACAAAAACTGAATACTGTGATTTCTTATTATCTTGATGGTGTACTGATAGTGGAATTGAGAGTAAAACCTATCCTAATTAGTCAAATTAGAGAAGCAGTTGAGAAAGATGAGTAGTACCAGAAAGAGTTTGCTAAAGTATGGGCTGGTGAGACTATAGAATATAAAGTAAATTCTAATGGATTATTGCGGTATAAGGACATAGTGTATTTCCCAGCTGATGATAAGCTAAAGAAGGAAATTCTGAGAGAAGCACATGAATCATTGCATTCATTTCATCCAAGTAGTACTAAGATGTATTTGGATTTGAAATAGTACTATTGGTGGAATGGAATGAAGAAGGATATAGCATACTATGTGGCAACATGTTTAATTTATCAGCAAGTGAAGGCTGAACACCAAGTTCTAGCAGGTTTGTTGCAACCATTGTCGATACCATAGTGGAAATGGGAGCGAGTTACCATGGATTTTGTGACTGAATTACCTATGTCTCCAAGGAAACATGATGCAGTATGGGTTATTGTTGACAAATTGATGAAGACATCACATTTTATACCAGTTCGAATGGGTTATAGCTTAGATAGATTGGCTGAGTTGTGTATCTAGTAGATAGTGAGATTGCATGGCATCCAGTATCCATAGTATCCGATAGGGATCCGAGATTTACTTCTAGATTTTGGAGTAGTTTCCAGAAAGGGATGGGTACAAGATTGAATCTTAGCACAGTGTTTCATCCATAGATAGATGGTTAATTTGAGAGGATTATTCAGATTTTGGAGGATATGTTAAGAGCATGTGTACTAAAGTGGGAAGGTAATTGGGAAAAGTATTTACCTTTGATGGAGTTTACATATAATAATAGTTATCGGTCTAGGATTCAGATGCCACCTTATGAAGCACTATATGGTAGACAATGTTGAACACCACTAAATTGGGATGAAATTGGTGAAAGAAAGATGATTGGTCTTGATTTAGTACAAGAAGCAGAAGAAAAGGTGAAAGGGATTCAAGAACGGTTGAAAGCTTCATAAGATTGACAAAAATCATATATAGATTTGAAGCGACGGGATATAGAGTATAATATGGGAGATAAAGTGTTTTTGAAAGTATCATCGTGGAAACGTATTTTGAGATTTGGAAGGAAAGGTAAATTAAGTCCAAGGTTTATTAGACCATATGAAGTGTTGGAATGGATTGGACCATTGGCATATAGATTGGTGTCACCACCAGCATTGGAGAGGATTCATAATGTTTTTCATGTCTCGATGTTGTGGAGATATAGATCAGATCCTTCGCATTTGATTACAGCTGAAGCAATTGAGATTCAACCGGATTTGAGTAATAGTGAAGAACCAATTAGAATATTGGCATGGGAGACTAAGCAACTGAGAAATAAGCGGATCCCATTGGTTAAAATTATATGGAACCATCATACGGGACATGAAGCTACTTAGGAAAGAGAAACAGAGATGAGACAGTTATACCCACAGTTATTTGTAGGTTAGTATATTTTAAATTTCGGGACGAAATTTCCTAAGGTGGGGACAGTTGTCATGTACGTTTATTAGGGCCTAGGAGATTAAGTGTCTATTTAAGCTATACTGAGAACTTAAATGCATGATATAGATTATGCAAAATGATGAGAAATGTGCTTGATATATATGACATGCCAAAGTATGAAAGAATGTTAGAAGTGGTATGATACTTATTTACATGTAAGTATGCATGTGATATGCAATTGGTATGCAACTAGTGTGTGTGTATAAGTTGCATGAGATATGATAAACAAGTAGGCAAATATGAATGAGCAATGTGATACAGAAAATGAGAAATACATGATCTTTGAAGTATATAATTTCTAATAGAGAAAAGAGACACATACAAGTGTGAGATACATTTAGAAGTGAAACAAGAGTATACAAATGAAACTAAGTGTACAAGGGTATATATGTATAGATAAATGAATGTATGCAAAGCTAAAGTATGTGAATTAATGAAAGAATGGTTATACAAATAAAAGGATGACAATGTATAAAAGAACTAAAGGTATGAAGAATTTAGGAAATGAATTAAGTTAAAAATGTGAAAGAGGGCAAGATGGTAACTAGTAAAATAAAATTTTATTATGTAAGTTATTATTATTATTATTATTATTATTATTAAGTTAGTGAACAGATAAATAAAGGCAAAGAATAAGTAAAACAAAATAAAAGTAATTAGAAGGAAAAAGGAAGAGGTGGCCAACCTAGGAAGTAGGAGGTGGCACCGTCTAAGTCAAATAAAGAGAGGAAGTTGGGAGAAATCAGAAAAGAAAGAGAGAGAGAAGTCGGGCAAGAAAGAGAACCAGAAGAAGAAGGAGCTAGTGTAACACCCGAAATTTGACGACTGCTGCCACAAACCAACATATATCCTTTCCAACATGCTTTGTCCTCACTCACATGCTTCCTAGGAGAACTTCCCAGAAGGTCACCCATCCTGTAATTGTTGGGTTTTGGATATCATGTAAAACAATTAAACGCATCGGATAATACATGAAACCCTCCAAGGATCCATACGATTCAAGTTAATTCGATGAAAGGGATATGATAGTTACCTCTTGTAGTGCAGAAACCCTTGGAAATCAGACTACAGGTGCTGCTCAATGAACGACCACCCTCTGTTGGTATCCATACACGAACGACTGTCGAACGGCGTAGAGTGCTAGCTCTTTTCGGTATTTAGGTTCTAACTCTTTGGTCAGCGTTTTTCTCAAAAACGACCGCTCACTCTCTGCTAGTCGAATAATGTAGGTAAGGACTCCTTTTATAATAGATCACTTAACCCTAACCTAATCGAATTTGATTAGAGTTAAGTATCTGACATAAGTATTCTAATCAGATACTTAAAATTAAAAAGGCCCAAATTAAACCCAATCCATTCAGTACATTCTAATGTGTGACCCAATAGATTTATATTATGTTGGCAGTGGGCCAATCCCATTGCAAGCCCACAAGTCATGAGTGGCCTCTAGCAAGACATTATGACTACCCAAATAATATAAAATCAGCAGTCTGATATCAACCTAATTAATAGAATATGTCATAATCCTTTTGTCACGTGATATCTAGTTTGAACATAAGTCATGGTCACTGTCACACTTATATTGTCCAAACATGAAGTTTCTCGATTACAAAGTTGACTGATAAAATCAAATGACATTGATCACTACATCAATTCATTTGAGCACGACCATGCATTTATTAGTCCAATTTATCGAGTGGCCCATAAGATATCTCTCTCATAAGAGAGGAACAAATTCTATCTTGATTATTCACTTTCCTCCACATGATTCTCATCATGTTCAATCACAACCTTTATGACTATCCGATTAAAGATAACATTTGATTATGTCAAAATATGATGTCTCTCATGTAGGAAACTATGATAATCTTAAGTCTGAGGACTTCAATAATATAACTATTATGAGATTACTTATGACAATTAATCCATGTAGTGATCTCATGGCGGGTCTATCCAGTACCTTGTTCTCAAACAAGTACTTATAAGTTTGATTTGTATCACCCTATACATGATCATATCATAATCATCAATCAAACTTATATTAGTCTTAATTCATTATTAATTTCCATAAATATGAATAACTAGGGATATCAAATTATTACAATAAAACATGCATGCATTATAATAATTTAGAAAAACTTCCATAAATGAAATTATGACAATATAATTAAGGTCCAATCGCAAGGCCTAGGGCATTACTACTAACAATAATTGCTCCAAGCCAAGCACGCTTAACCATGGAGTTCTTATGGAAAGGCTCCCGAAAAGGAAGATGCACCTTGTTGATATAGCTAGTATCTATCAAATCTCTTAAGCCCATACCTGCACAATCTCGAAATCACTCAATTGTGTAGCCCTATCCCTACACAGTTTCAGGATCCCTCTTTTTCAGGTGTGGGATCGATTCATTCATGTATCCCTCCACCTAGAAGCCTACCAGAAGCCGCTCCTTGTTTGTGCTCTCTCTAGCACCGGTTATCACTTCCCCCCTCTTTGGTCCTGGGTATTATATAAACATATAATACATGGGAACAAAGAGGGTGGGAAGTAATTGCCATTGCTACAGAGAGCATGGACAAGGAGCGGCTTCTGGCAGGCATCTAGGTGGAGGGATACATGACTGAACCAATCCCACACCCGAAAAAGAGGGATCCTGAGACTGTGTAAAGATGGGGCTGCACAGTTGAGTGATTTCGAGATTGTACAGTCCCATACCAATTTCATTTGTTACAGCTAGGGTTGCTGAATCTTGAAAGGAAGGTGAGGTTTAGAGCTAACTAATTGAGGTTGAAGTGAAGGAGGTGCTAAGGAGGTGAAAGGCAAAGAGAAGACCTTTCCAAAGAGGTAAGAGATAGTTTGTATAGCTTTTATGAACTGTAATACCTGTAAATGGATGAAGAAAAACTAGAATAGTGAATTGAGTTGGAATTATTTGCTTTAGGATGTGATTTAGGTGATTGATCGTGTAGTAGGTGTGAGTGGTTGCTAAAGAAACTGTTCAATATAATAGTTCGAATTATGTTCCTGTTTTGGATGATCATTTGATGTCTAAAAATATTGAATAATATACCAATATAAATATATGAATGTTGTCTATAATTGTTTAGTATATCATTTTACCAAATTCTATCGTTAGGTCATGAAAATATTGTGATAATAGGTAAAGGTCCAAAATTGTCAAACTACAGGTCCCAATGCAGGGCATTCGATTTTCTTTAGTTTGAAGGCTTTAATGGTCAAATTAATTCATGAAATTTCATATGTAGCTTATTTAGGATGTTGGCTACAACTTTCATATTTTGCATTTTACCAAAGACATAATCTAAATTGGTCAAAATGGCTAAATAAGCTAGATATGTCAAATGAGACCTACTGGAGAAGCCTATGTGATATACTGAAAATGTAAGCACTATGTTTTGCACCCAAATGGATTCCAAATGACATAATTTTGTGTAAAACTTTAATTTTATGTTAACCTAATGTCTATGAAAAATGAGCATGAACTAGGTTGATTTGGGATACGAATTAGTTAAAGGATGGCAGAAGGGTATATAAGGGTGTGTTATGCAAATAAAATGATGTGAAAAATATCTAGATGATTTTGGATGGTAACTAAATTTTATAGGCAACTTTTACAATATGTTAAATAAATATAGTTAAAATTTTAGACTAAAATGAATTGAATTAAACGGTCAAATGGACTGGAACAACAAGCTACTAGTAATGGAATTTCCATTCTGGAGCAGTAGAGTTTAGCTAAGTAAAAGGTGACCTTAATGAACTTCTAATGAGCTGAAATTTAAATGACATCTTGAATGTTAAGTTGTCTAAAAGTGTACAAAATTTTAGGGCAATTGGAATTGAGTAAGAGATTAAAATTTTAAGGCAATTAGAATTGAGTAAGAGATTGAAGTAGGACAAAACCTAAAGGTAGTTCAGGTGGAATGTTTATGCATCAACCTTAAACAAGGAATTACCCTTAAATGACAATCTAATGACATGATATTTGTACCTAAAGCTTATCAATGCTTAAATAAGACATTGATTATAAAATTCATATGAATTAAGAATAGAAAACAAGTTAAAATGTGGGGTCAATGGCTTCCCAAATAAATTGGCTAATCGTGTGCGTAGTGATTAGGGGTTTGATGTGGTGAACGTCACAAATTGGGTTTAATGATTTATTTAGAAGATAAATTAATATTTAATAACTAATGATTGAATGAAAGATGCTTATGGATGATTAATATGAGGAATTATAATGTGAAATAAGTACACAGGTCGGAAGGATTCCCATAGACCGAGGAAGGATCGATAAGGGAAAAGCGATAGTTGGTAAGTTACAGATTATGGTGTGATTGCATGCCAAAATTAATGTATGCGAAGTGTCTGATTGCATAGTTATATGAACTGCTATTGCTTTGGTACTGGTGTGCAAATAATTCGTAGTTTGGGGGCCACTAGACATTCTTTCTATAGAAGTGTATATTTCTATGCAGGAACGTGTGAAATATAATGCAGAACTTTTTGTGTGCCTTGTTGTGATTGTGGAATGTGATTGAGACACTGAATGTGAAATGTTATTGGTGAATCATATGAGATTGAAGTGATTTTATAGAAATATGAATAATATGTTATGGACATTTAGTGATTATGATGAGTATGACAATAATGTAAAACATATGCACATGAATTGTTGAAACATGATTGTGTAAATGTGCACATGGTAATATGAGATTCATATAGCATATCACACATGACATGGTGTGTTGGAGATGAAGATAAACCATGAGACTTGGTAAAATACTACACGACATATATATTTCTTGAAAGACTCGAGAATTGCATAATATATACGGATCCATGAGACTTAGTTTACGTGTTGGTATATTCTGGGTAAAGAACAACACATATATTCTTGTGAGACTCGAGTATTGCACATATATGTGGATCCGTGAGACTCAATTTGTGTGCTAATTCTGTGAGACTTGGAACGAATATCTGTGAGACTTGGATACTGCCTATTGATTATTACTCAAAGATCATGTACAATCAAATTATGAGATATGACCATAGGATGACATAGGGACGGTGGGTGCATAACATGAATGCTTTCACATCATATATTGAAACATCATATTTATCATTGACTTATATTATTCATTGAGAATGATAATAATGAAATAATATGATTATGTTATGAAATATGATGATATTTGATATGAGATAATTGTTTGTTGATGCTCATGGTTTAAATTATTTTTATGCATGCTATTGGTGTATTGTGCGTAACTTACTGAGCAGTCATACTCAGCGTTTATCTTTGATAAACGCATGTGAGAGTAGCAAGCATAATCAGAGCAATCAGTAAACGTAGTTAACGTCGAGATTCCATAGCTAAGCAATGCTTGTAATATACATCCCAAAACTATCGTATTTTGTGTATTTTGTATATTGTAACTATCACAGTAGAATAAATGGTACTAAATATATAAGTTAAATGTACAAGTTATGTGAATCAAAACGATAACTATGATATGTATGTATATTTATGTAAATATAACTATGTATATATTTTAGACATCCTCTATCTCTTTTTAATGAATGTATTTTCTTATAACTTGTATCAAAATTTAATAACGTTAAAATGATTAGTTCGATTATTGGGTAATGATGTTTTAAAAAAAAAATTTATAGAGCAATGATCCGATATAATCCCTTACTCTAGTGGAATTCTCTTTTGGTCCTTCACTTCTTTGTAGCTTTTCATTTATACCTTTAAAACTTTTATTTATTATATTTTAACCTTTAAACTTTTTAAATTTACATTTTAGACCCTAATAACTCTTTACATCCGGTTTCTATATATTCTATGAATAGTCTAATCATAAACTTGAATTTTCTCATTGAAAAAATGTCAAACGTTACAAAAATTTTAATAAAATTAAAAGAAATCAAATGTATGAAAATTTTAGAATAACTATGAAATATTTGGAAATGTTGTTGCATGTATAGTTTCATGGGTGTCCACTTTTACTTTTTAACTTGATCTTGGTGTTCTTCACTTTAAATAAACATGAATCTACTCAATGCCGTACGCAAGATCGCAATTTTGGTGGGGCACCACTGTATTGTAATTATAGGGCACCACTACTCCAAGCTTGTTGCAGTCGCCGGAGGGCACGTACCAAGGCTGGCCCCCCTGTGTTCGGCTCTTGACAGGAGCTACTCCAAAACTTTTCGAGTCGTCAGGGAAGCACGGGCCAGGACTGACCCTTCTTGCGTCCTCCACTGAATCTACTCATTTAATTAGGCCCATATATACATCAACTATAACACATCCTATGACAGTAACAATAAATACTTCATCTTTCATGTTTTAGGCACACCATTAATTTTTATGTATGGTCGACTTTTTGTGGATATAATTATTATCCATTTAAATCCCTTTTAAGTGAAAACAAACAAAGCCTTGATTATAAATTTGATTTTACGCAAATCAGAGGGCACAGCACAGAGAGGAGTGATAGGACACACATCACATAATGATGACCAACCTAATCATTCATCATTTCCTTTTTTTACCGTAGATTTACCACAGCCAATTAATTTACCGCTCAAGTAAAAAAAGAAAAAAGAAAGAGATTGAACAGAAATATATGAAGATTGAAGAGAGAGAAAGAGAGAGAGACAGCTAAGCAAAACAGAATGCCAAGGAAGAATTATTATTATTTAAGGTATGGTTGGGTTGTGTTGTGTCTTGTGTCTTGTGAGGTCCAGAGATTCAGAGAGATCTCTGTTTTTCCTTTCGTTTCGTTTTCTTTTCTTTTTCTTCTCTCTTCTCTTCAGAGGTTTTTCCCTTTCCCTTTTGAATTTCTGAAAGTAGAGAGAGAGAGAGAGAGTGAGAAAGAAAGGTACAATTTGACATTACTTGCCTTCTTATTCATTGTTGTCTTGTTTTCTTCTTCTTTTCATTCCCTGACAGATCTGTTCTTAGATTGGTTGTTTTGTTAACATTGCCATTGCTGCATCTGTTCATTTTCCTTGGTTGGATTTTCTTTTGTTTTGCTTGTAGATCTGCACTTTTTGTAGCAAGACTTGGTTTACTTCCTGTTTTGATTTCTTGCTTTTTATATACTCATAATTTCGGTTCCTTTTATTTTTTAAATTTTACCTTCTGGGTATTTTTGAAAAATTTACATATATGCATCATTTCTTGAGTTATTATTTGTTAATGTTGCGCATTTCTTGCTTGAATTACTGTTCTTGGCTCGCAGACGTTGTTTTCCTTTGATACTTCATCATCATCATCGTCTTCTTCTTCGCATTTGTTTGGTGAAATTCAGCTGAAATTCTTGGTATGCTTTTGGTACGTACATAGGATCTACGTTCATTTGCTTTTTTTTTTTTTGGGTGGAATGATGCTGCATGAGAACTGAAGAAAAAAAAAAGAGGGCGACAATTCAATCGTGGAACCTTTTTTTTTGGTTTCAAGGCAATAATTAAAATTCGATTTATTGCTTTTCTACTTTTGCCTTTATGACTTTGGTGCTGTGAGGAGAGAGAGAAAGGGGTAGGGAGGATTCGATTTGATGGAGTTGAGGGTCCCTCATTTCCATGTGACAGAAAAGTAAAACCATATTAACATGGAAAGTGAACCCATAAGTCTGTAGTTGCTTTCAGATCTTCTCGTTTACGGATATTCTCTTTCCAATGGTCCTTTATCAATTACTTGATTTAGCTTTCCCTTTGAATTAATGGATAAGCTGAATAATTCCTAAAAATTGAAGTTCTTGCATTGATCTGTTTTCCGTGCTATTCCAGTCTTGTTAAATTCCTATGTGCATTCCGTGATTTCAATTGATAAATTATATTATATCGAGTTTCCTATATTTAATTCTTCTTATTTAATTTGATATCTGAGATAGCTTAGGTACATATATAGATTAGAAGTATTACTTTGTGGTAATGGTAGGTGTTGATATTCTGATCTCTCTTCTTGTATGAAGATATTTCTGTGATTGAAACATAGATCAAATTCTGTTAGACCTTGATTAATCTCTTTTTTTGTTGTTTACAATTTGCATATTTGGCAGATAGTTTTTTGTTAATAGAATCATGAAGTATAAAGATGGAAAACTGGGTCTTCAACCTGATAGAAGGTCCCGGGTTGTTCCGATGGCAATAATGTTTATTGTACTTTGTGGGTTTTCCTTCTATCTTGGTGGAATTTACTGTTCTGAGAGAAACATAATTGAGGTCAAGGATGTTACGAAGGAAGTCTCATCTCCTAAGGAATCAGTTATTGCTCCTCTCCAGATTAAGTCTGTGGCCTTCCCTGAATGCAGCAGTGACTATCAAGACTACACTCCATGCACAGATCCAAGAGTATTACTTAGTGTTTTTTTTTTCATTGTTTGGTGCTTTAGGCAATTTAGGATTGGTGCCTTTGATGACGGTGTATGTCATTTCGCAGAGATGGAAGAAGTATGGTGCTCAGCGGCTTACCTTCATGGAACGTCACTGTCCTCCAGTAGTTGAAAGGAAGGAATGTTTAGTTCCTCCACCAGATGGGTACAAGCCACCAATTAGATGGCCAAAGAGCAGGGATGAATGTTGGTACAGGTACTATTCTTTGTTCCTGTGCTTGTTCCTTTTTATTGAAGGGCTTTCTAGCTTGAATTTCTAGGTCAGAATTATTTCTTTTGCAAATTTTGCTTACTTTTTTTTGCTTGTGGATCTGGTTCAAGGAATGTACCATATGATTGGATTAACAAGCAGAAATCTAATCAGAACTGGTTGAGGAAAGAGGGGGAGAAATTCCAATTTCCTGGTGGGGGTACCATGTTTCCTAAAGGAGTGGGTGCCTACGTTGATCTGATGGAAGATCTAATCCCAGAAATGAAAGATGGAACTATTCGCACTGCCATTGATACTGGGTGTGGGGTGAGTTGCATTCTAACTTTTACCGTAGCTTTTTGTTTCGAATTTATTGGACATAAATTGACCTTCTTCCATTAGAATTTACATATTGTATAAAGTATGATAGTGCCCTGGTTTTGGTTATTCATTTCGTTCTGGCTTTTGATACAATTGTGTTTATTTAGGTTGCAAGCTGGGGTGGTAATCTATTAGATAGGGGGATCCTAACTCTTTCACTTGCCCCAAGAGACAATCATGAGGCTCAAGTCCAGTTTGCATTGGAGCGTGGAATTCCTGCAATTCTAGGAATCATTGCCACACAACGCCTTCCTTTCCCTTCAAGCTCATTTGATATGGCTCATTGCTCAAGATGCCTCATTCCTTGGACTGAATTCGGTAATCGATTATTTTAGATTGCGAGTACTACATACAGGATTATTGTTGTATGCTTGAATGTGAATACATAAAATATAATGCAGTTAGGCAGTCAAGGTTATGACAGCTATTTATTTTTTGGGTCACTCTCTGTTTTTAAGGGGTTACTTCTAGATGCATTCTGGTCTTTTTGAAATTTTCCACTTGGAAGATGATACTTGAGTTTCTCTAAGGAGGTTCTTCATTCCTATGTAGACATGGTCAAGGGCCAGTTTAGGCCCTGAACTGGATTGGTTCGGCCCTGGTTAATGGTTCATGGTCCTAAATTGGTCTTGATCCTTATATAAAGGCTGATGTTGTTATCCTCTTCCGGCCCTAAACCAAAACCAGTGGTTCAGCTCAGTTCACTATTTAAAAATTGTGGCATGGTGGAGGCAAAGATTGGTGCCATATAAACCAATCTGGACTGAGTCACCTAAAACAATTATTGGAACTGCCATTTAATCAATATGTTGTCGGCCCTAAACCTTTCTGAATTGGATTCAATTGGAACATGCCGGTTCCAGTTCATGTCCTTTCTCAACATTGAAGCGCTGGTTCCAGCTTGGACAGGACCAGTTGCCAGGTCTATTGCAAGGAATTGGTAAATGCTTGGAAAATTTAAATATGAAATGCCACCAGCATATTGATTTTTACTTTTTTTTTATCATAATTGTGTTGATTGGTTGTTGAGGTCTATTATCCTCGTTGCTACCATTTTAGATATTATTCCTACAAGTTATATTTAATTTTAAAGCTTCTCTACTATGCCTTAAGATGTTATTTTGATTCCTGCTATATGTTTTTCATTCTTCCCCCAAAATACAACATTCCAAGTCCATCTGTCTTTTCTCCGGCTTAATATTGAATTGTTGATACCCATCTATATATGAACACTTGCTCTAATATGATGGAATTGTTTTCTGATTAGGTGGTATTCAACACTTTCTCTAATATGATGGAATTGTTTTCTGATTAGGTGGTATTTATCTTCTGGAAATTCACCGTATACTCCGTCCTGGTGGCTTCTGGGTCTTGTCTGGTCCTCCTGTTAACTATGAACATCGTTGGCGAGGTTGGAATACTACAATTGAAGAACAGAGGTCAGATTATGAGAAGTTGGAAGAACTTCTAACTTCATTGTGCTTCAAACTTTACAACAAGAAGGATGACATTGCTGTATGGCAGAAAGCTTCAGATAATGGTTGCTATAGAAAGGTTGCTAATCCTGATGCATACCCTCCAAAATGTGATGACAGCCTTGAACCAGATTCTGCATGGTACACTCCACTTCGTTCTTGTGTTCTTGTTCCCAGCCCAAAACTTAAGACAGCAGTTCTGGGATCCATCCCAAAATGGCCAGAGCGATTGCATGTTGCTCCTGAACGCATTTCTGAAGTTCCTGGTGGTAGCGCTAGCACTTTTAAACATGACGATAGCAAGTGGAAGGTGCGAGCAGAGCACTATAAAAAATTACTTCCAGCAATTGGGACTGATAAGATTAGAAATGTGATGGACATGAATACAGTTTATGGAGGTTTTGCAGCATCTGTGGTTGATGATCCCTTGTGGGTCATGAATGTAGTCTCTTCTTATGCTGTCAATACACTTCCTGTGGTTTACGATCGAGGCCTTATTGGAACATACCATGATTGGTAATCTTAATGTGCTTATTTTAATTTGAAGTTTTTGTTTCTGCGTGAATGGCATGCTTGTCATGAACTTTCAATGTTCCATATCATTTAAATGACCTGCATGAATGTGGTGTTTCATTTATCTCTTCTTTGTTTGCTAGGTGTGAAGCTTTCTCAACTTACCCTCGAACATATGACCTCCTTCACCTTGATGGCCTTTTTACTACTGAGAGCCACAGGTAAGATATGGTCCTTGATATCATGTTGCTGTTTTATGGAATTGCTTGCGATTTTCTTTCGTTTTGCATTAGGATGAAAAGTTAATTTGTCAAGTTATATAATCAATCTTTAATTTAGAAGAATAGCTCAGGCTGGTTAACATTTTACCATATCCAGGTCAAACTTTGCCTCATTTGGGCTAGTTTTTATTAGGTTGGTCAAGCAGATATTTCTAATATATTTTGGAAAGTTTGAGAAGTATTCTGCAGAACAAGAGAGAACATCATAATCCTGAAACTTTTTTAGATGCCTAGTTACTGCACTTCTTTTCTTCTTCCATTTTCTGTTGGATGCTGTTCCTTGAATTGACTGCTATCAGTTGTGCTAATAATTTCAAGTAATTGGGCAGATGTGATATGAAGTACGTGCTCTTAGAGATGGATCGGATCGTTCGACCCAGTGGTTATGCACTGATACGAGAATCTAGTTATTTTGTGGATGCCATTGCAACCATCGCCAAGGGAATGAAGTGGAACTGCCGTAGAGAAGACACTGAATATGGTGTTGAGAAGGAGAAGATATTGATTTGCCAGAAAAAGCTATGGTACTCTTCTAATTAGAATGCAAGATGATAGAAATAGAAAATCATAGCTTCAGTGTTGGTGATCTCCATAAACCTGTGCATTTGAACCCAGTAATTCCAATGGATAGCCACCACATATCAGTAAAGTTCAATACAACATCTGCAAGTTAATTAATCAACAGGAGCCAAGATCAACAAATTCAAAGTTGTCAAATTGGAGAATTAGCTACACAATAACATAGTTTTGGTAATTTATAGTGCTGTTAGAAGTTATGTATTCTTTGCAAGGCAACCATATACTCTTGCTATTTTTTTTTTTAAGTTTCCCATGTTTTTCATATGTTAGAAAAACATGATATTGTAAGTGCATGTAAGAATTTGTGACTATCACACATTGTGATTTCTGTGTAATGAAAATGATGCTTTTCTCATTGAAATTTGATTTATATTTCTATTCCTCTCTCAACTGCTTTAGATGTTGAACCATGGAAATGAACCAATTCCAAGTGTGTGTGTGTGTGTGTCTATATATTAGGATTGGATTGAATCAACAGTGTCTTTGATTCATGAAGTGGATCCCAAATGGAAGTATATGTGCCAATTTTAATATCATTCGAACTTGGACTGAAATATGCCTGATAGATTTTGTTTTAATTTATATTTATTTCTTTAATTATTTAATTAAAAAAGTTCAAATTTATTATAATTGGTTAAATCCAAAGTCAATTTTAAATTTATTAGAAAGAATAATACCTTAGAATAAATTATGATAACATTATTTGGAAAGAACAAAATATATATTAAGAGAGAATCAAAAGAAATGAACTTATTGTTTTCGAGTAAATTGCACCATCCATCTTTGAACTATAAGTCATTTTCAATTCTCTCATCCTCAGTAATCTAAACTAATATTGCATAGATCGTTCTTGAGACCAAATTCTAATGGGAGCTCAGGCTAAACGCTGACGTGAAGTGTCTAAGTTGGCATTTTTAAAATGAAAAATAACGTGACATTGAATATTGTTTCTCCAAAAGGTGATTTGGACCCTCACCTTAAGGATTTTCGCACCCCGGCCCGACGGAATGGTGGGAGGTAAATCACGGTAGCCCAGTGACAAGCATGTGGGAGGCCGAGATACAGTACGCACAAGGGATCCACCCACATAAGTGAAACTCCCACTCTGTCGCTGCCGTAGTTTGAACCTGGACTATTTCTCTAATCTGCCACATGCTTTGCCACTGAGGTAAGCCCATGCGGACATGACATTGAATACTGTGATTCTCTCTCACGTAGCTTATTGTACTTGCCGAAAATCTCTATTCCATAATCCCAAATCCTTTGCCTCTTTCCTCTTCCTTTCTTACTTTTCTTTCCGTTTCTTTATCGCCATTTCCTTTTCAATATATTCTCTGTATAAGTATAAAATACCAAAATCGGCAACAATCCAAAACACAACTAATAATTTTTTTCTTTCAACATCTAGCATGTATATCACTTTGATTCAACTTGAATCAAACTTTTTCCCAACAAATTTAAGGTTCTAGCCACTTATTCACAAACCCTAATATGTTATACAACCTTCCAAATCAATTAGAACAAAAACTAATTCCACCAAAACAGAAAATATCAAGCAAAGGAACCATGTGCTGCAACCTATGCTCAAACAACACCCTATCTTAGTTCCACCATCAAAACTCAATTAAAAAGCATACCAAACCTGATTTTCTTTAGCTCTACTTGCTGTATACTACCCCTTAGGATGTTAGGAAGATGTTTTAGGTGTTGGAATACTTGAAAGCCTTGCCAAAATTGATGGTTTGTAAGCTTGGACGAGGCTGCCTATGGTGGATGGTGTAGGAAAGGTTGATGTTCGATTTGGAGAGATGAAGAAGCAGTTGGTTTCCTACCCCTTTATCCTTGTTTGCACTCTCTTTCTGATGTTGAAGGACATATGTAGGGCTGGGATCATTTTGGGCAGTACCTTGGATGGCTAGGATT
>CAOGCB010932826.1:0-12340 GCA_948266635.1 Cnidoscolus chayamansa | reverse complement strand
TAATAATAATAAAGTAATTGCTAAAATTCATTAATTTTTAATATAAGCTGATAAATCAATAAAACAAGATCTCTCCACTCACTTTGTCTTCATCCCTTTAGAAGCCAGGTCTTCAGTGAGACGTGGCTCCATATGTATCATTTTTTGCCACTACTCCTAACCTCATGTTTCTCTTTTTTACCAGCTTTACGTCCCTTCCTTTACCCACTTATCAATTTCTTCAAGTTTTCTGTTACTTTTTCTCCATGTCTCTCCCTCATTTTCTGCACATATAGCCCATAAAAACCACTACTACAATCATCTCTGCAACTAGCTTCATTGTTTTCCTCATTTTTTACTTTCTTGAAATCATATTTTGCATAATTTATAGGTATCTCGATGAGTTCTTTGAAGGAAAGCTCTTCTATTGTTATTGTGGAGACAAGGGAGAGCTACATGGGATTATTGGGGATAATGATGTGGTGGAATTTTCTTTTTTTTTTTTTTAAATTAAAAGGAAATTATTTGGGAAAAGTACATGACTTGGGATTGGACATGTTGATAAAAAGTCTAAGAACATAGAAAGCCAAAAACAACGTATCCATGACTTTTCTCTTTACCACTCAATTGCTGGCCCCCGCTAAACCAAATGCCGCAACTTACAATCTAACTTGTGTTCTTCCTTCCCTATTCTCCTTCTATATGACCTAAAATTTATATACTTTATTAAATAAATTCACTGCTTAATATTGCGGATAGATAAGGTGTAGATAAGAGGAGAGCCTCCTGACAATAATAGCACAGAAACATAATGAAGTGGTCAACCCCCTACTCCTAACGTTACTTTCTTGTCAGCAGCCAAACAGTCTTCACCACTGGCAGATCTCCCCTACTATTTACTTTTTTATTTTTTTTAATACATATAATTAGAAATTTCAATTGTGATTTTCATGGGTTTTGTTTATTATTATTATTATTATAGTGGTATATAATAAATGAAATATAATTTTAATAATGAAAAAGAGGGTTGCTTCATTACCTCTTCCTTCGGCGGTGGATCTTTGTTTTCTTGATTGTTTGCTTGAGGTGCGTTTGGCAAAGGTGAAATTAACACCACTTTCCTTCCACTTTTCCTTTTCACCCTCTCGTATATCTTTAAAGGGTCTGCTGCTTTTCCTTTCACCACCACCTTACCTCCTTTGCTGTCTGTGCTTACCTCCTCCACTCCTGCGTATTTTTTTTTAGTTCCAAATATAATAAACGTGCCAAACATATAAAAAAAGGTAATACTCACACATGATAGTGAATTTAAAAAAAAAAATTAAAATGTTAATAAAGAAAAAATAATTATACACCTTCAAATCCTTTCAAGACTCGAGCAACTTTTCTTGCACAAGCTTCGCAATGCATATCAACCTTAAGCACAATCTCATGAGGAGGCTCTTCCTCTTCCTTCACTTTTTCTTTCTTTTCCTTCCATAACCAAAAAACCAAACAAGCTTCTTAACATCAGATCTGCATATCAAGCTGACAATCTGAAGACCTCTTTCATGGGAAAACGAAATGAAAAGAAAAAGGAAAAGAGAACCTTACTTCACCCATTTCTGTAGCTGAGGAGCTGTACTGAGAAATTTAGTTGGTTCTCAGAGCTTCGTTCTGGTCTCTCTTATGTATGCGGAGCAAGATTTATGCTAAGTGGGGGCTTCTTAAATTCGCATTGCAACGGAAACTAAGAAAAAGATATATTTGGTAAGTTTAAGTAGCACTCAGTTACATATAGTCAATTGTCAGTGTGTAGCTAATCTGCATGAAATCACTATCTTAACGTACGTTTGTTTGTTTTAATGAATTTTATATTATAATATAATATATTAAATTTACCATTGCCTTCTGAAATAAACACTGTTAAATTGTACTTTATGACGTGGGGTATATTCGTCATAAATTTTCTTACACAACATTTATTCCAAAAGAAAGCTAAATCACGATATGATATGTTTCGGCCTAAGGTGCAGAATTCAATGCACACAAAAAACCATATTTATTTATTGTCATGATATCAGTGGTTCGTCGTTTTCAAATTAAATGTAAATTTAAAAATATTTTTTCAATTTTTAAATATAATTTTTCTGAAATTGTGAAATAACAATGAACTATTTTAAAATATAATAAATTATTATTATTATTATATTCTTTTATTAATTATTTATTTATTTAGTTTGTATTTTTTATATATTCAAATAAAATATTGTTTATATTTTTATCGCTTAAAACATTAATCAATTTAGAGTGGGAAAGATAATATGAATAATTATAAAAATATCTAAAAAAATCAAAATAAATTGACTGTATAAATATAAGGAGGAAATAATAATTCATCCTAAAAAAAAAACAAAAAGAAAACATGACCGACGAATGGTCACATGATAAATGAGGTGATAAAAGAGAAGAAGACATTGACAAGAGAAAGAAGATGACTGCATGATGGGTCGGGTCCATATTGCTGAACCAAGTTGGCTTACTTGTGGACATGTGAAAAATATAAATTCTATATGCAATAATAAGACGGTAAGAGTTATGCATACATATATATATCGTACAGAGTACTGTATGCATTTACATGTTAAGAGGCTTCTTCCTTGTTGAGTATGATATGATTATAGTATACACTATCAGTCTATATCATAAATTTATATGTCACTTAATTTTAAAAAATTTATAATGTGTAATATGATTTTATATGTCACGTAACTATAATGTATCAAAGAATTTGATATGACTATAGTATGCAACATTAATTTATACCATAAAGTTATATGTCACTTAATTTTAAATATTTATAATATATAATATGATTTTACATACCACATAAATATAATGTGTCACATGATTTGATATGAATATTATATGCAACATCAATTTATATCATAAAGTTATATATCACTTAATTTTAAATATCTATAATGTGTAATATGATCTTACTGTCACATACTATAATGTGTTACATAATTTGATATTACTGTAATATCAAACATAAATGTATATTATATTATGTCACTTTATTTTAAATATCTATAATGTATAATATGATATTAGATGTCATATAACTATAATATGTTACATAATTTGATATCATTATAGTTTGCAATATTAATTTATAGAGAAAATTACAAAAAGAAAAAAACTTCAAATTTTGAGCGTTTTAACAAATTTATCTTAAACTAAAATTTTTAACAATTATACCCAAACTACTGTAGATATTTTTTTATCCCCACCGTTAAATTTCTCTGTTAAAATTAACAGAATATCATGTCAATATCTTAGTCTGCATCCTAGTTAGCATCCTAGTCAACATTCTAATACACAAATTTGAAATAATAACAAAAAAAACTCTAAACTTTACAATCTTAACAATTTTACCCTAAACTAAATTTTTTAACAAATTTACTATAAACTAAAATTTTAGTTAAAAATAATATGTTTATTTCTTATTTGTAAAATGCATATGTATACATATTTAATCATATTATATTTATACATTACATTTTTATGTCAATTTTTATACTATAAAAATATTTATCTAAAATATTTATTATGTTTATTTTCTTTTCACTTATAAAAAATTAAAAAATTAAAAAATTTCACTACAACAAATGTAAAAATAACAACAAAACTTACCGATCAAATTAGCAAAAATGATTGATAGAATGTATTACTGACTATTTATCGAATATAAAATCATTAACATATAAATTACCAACTATTTATCGAAGAAATATTATAGCTATATTTTCAACGTTTTTATAGTATTTAAAGAGAAAAAGATATATTCTTTTTATTATATTTGACGTAAAAATATTATTATATTGACGTCTATTCTTTATGTATAAATATATTATATCAATATTTTCTTTATCTAAATTAAGTAAACAGAGAGAAAATATTTATATTTATAGTAAGAAAATTTTGATTTTAATTTTTTACTAAAAAAATTAATGTAAAAAAATTTGAAGAGAAAAAACATAGGAAGATTTTAATTTCAAATATTAAATATTTTTAAAAAATAAATAGAAAAATATATATAAAACTTTTAATTTTTTACAAGTGAAAGGAAAATAAAGTAATTATTGGATTTAAGTACCATAATTCTTGTTTTAATGACAGTAAATAATTAATGTGCTATTAATTAAATTTGAAAATGTTTGTGTGAGTTTGTAGGTCCCTCAAAATTAACCAATGGCATTATTTTAAGTTCATGACCACCCAATGAAAGATATGGAAGCCTTCCTCAAGAAATAAACGAAAATATAATTTTTAGCTTATCTCATGTAATTTTAAATTAATTAACTATGTTGGCTCAATTCTAGGTTTTGAACTAAAAAAATTGTATATTTATAACATATTTTTAAGAAAAATATATTTGAGGGACTAAAAATGAAAAATTTTACAAGTTTGTTTTTAAAATTATTTTTTACATGAAATTAAAGAAATTAAAATGTACGTTACAATGGTTTCAACAGTTTGAAAATTAGCATTTTGTAGCCCAAGTTATGAATTTTTGAAGTTTGGACATAAATTTTCAGCTTCCTAAACTCAAGTTTTGGTGGAGGCACAATTCAAACTTTAGGTAGCCGAAAGTGTGTCATGTGGCCGCCGAAAGTCTATTTTAAGAAGTCAGTGCTTTTGCCTCTAAAGATTCGGCAGCCAAAAATATGTACTTAAGTCGTCGAACCTGGTATTTCATAATAGATTATAACGACCAATTAAATTTAAAAATAGCTCTATTTGCATTAAATGCACCCCCAACGATCAAGTTAATATCTAAACTATAAATACAAGCGAGTTTTATTATGAAGAAGGTAACAACAACCATTTATTGAGATCATTTGAGTATTAATTAAATTCCTTTAAATTTTCTCCCTCTAGAACTTGAGTCAAGCATTTAATTTTTTGAAACATAGTTTGAACTGTGTATTTATTATTGTTCTGAGACTGAAAGTGGAGTTGTTGAGAGTATTAATTATTATTCTCACTATTGAAAGTGAGTTTGGAGTTCTTGAGTGAAAAAAGCTTATAAAGAGCAAAGATTAGCACTTGAATTGTAAGGGGTTTTAATCTCCACCCAAAGAAGATCAAATAGTGGAGTTGAACTCTCAATGAGGGCCTTCAGGAAAGGACGTAGGCTTGGGATAATTGAACCTCTATAAATATCCTGTGTTCCTCAATTATCAGTCCCTTCTTACTTCATCTTGTGTTTTGATTCTTAAATTTCTTTTAAAACTCAATTCATCTCTCCCCCCTCTTAGGTAGCCTGAAGAGACCGTAAGTGGTAGCAGAGAAAGTCTCCAATTATTTAAGATTTAAACATCTTGGAGTAGAGATCAAATGGAAACCCTTAGTGCACAAGAAGGACAATTTGTGGTAATTACACCCTTGCTTGATGGCAATGATTTTCGATGTTGGAAAAATAGAATGTATTATCTTAAATCGGAAGGAGTTGATTTGTAGGATATTGCAAAAAATGGTCCTTTCTTTCCTACAGAAAAAATGGAGGGGAAGGAAGAACAAAAACCAAAAGATAAAAAGAGTAAAAAAAAAAAAAGAGAAGAATGGCTCTTAATGATAAAGCCATTCACATTCTTTTTGGTGTTCTTAGTAGAAATGAGTAGAATAAAGTGTGCATGAAATCAACCATAAAAGAAATTTGGGATGCAGTAGTAATCACTCATGAGATACAATTCAAGTAAAGAAAAATAATATAGAATTACTCATTTATTAATATGAGTTATTTAACATGAAATCTGATGAAACAATTAGTCAAATGTATGGTAGGTTTATTGAGATAATTGAAGGGATAAATTCATTAGGAAAAACATTTACAAAATAAGGAGTTGGTGAAGAAAATTCTTAGATGTCTTTGAAAAGAATGGCTACCTAAAATGACATCTGTAAAGGATGCTAAATACTTAAGTAAGTTATAATTAGATGAACTTTTAGGAAATCTAATTGGTTATGGGATGACCCTCAAGAGAGCACATGCATAAGAGCCTAGTAAAGCAAAACAAAATATTGCTTTGAGAGCATCCTCCCAAGACTCTAGTGAGGAGGAAGAAGAAGAGCTAGATGAAAAGGAGTTGGCATTGATAACAATAAGAATAAGAAAATTGATTCTAAAAAATAAAAAATCCATTCCAAAGAAGAGTTTTAGAAATGATAAAGGGGAAGCAAGTAAAAAAGGAAATTGGCACATGTTATGAGTGCAACAAATCGGGTCACCACAAAGTGGATTGTCCCAAGTTAAAAAAGCTATCAAAAAGATCAAGAAAATATCATTTAAAGCAACATGAGATGAGCCCAGTGATACAGAAGAGGAGGAAGTTCAAGATGAAGTTACAAACCTTTGCTTCATGGACCTAGAGGAAAGCTCAAATGAAGTAACAAATTGTGATGATATTGATGTTGTTGAATTTTATTATGAACTTATCAGTGCTCTTAAAATGATGAATGATGAGTTAGAAAAGAGTAAAAAGAAAAAGAAATTTTTGAAAAATGAGTTAGCTAGATTAAGGAAAGAGAGTGAGACTTCATTTACTTCAAATGATCATTTGCAAAATCTTTAGATGAACTCTTACTAGAGAATAAAAAATTGAAAAATGAAGTACTTGAGTTGAAAATTTCTCTCTCTAAATTTTCAAAAGGGAAAGAAGAAACTTTATGAAATTTTAAACTCTCAAAGGTTTTAGCTATAACAAATCAACTCAAGCATCTCCTTCCAAAACAATCTTTATTAAAGCTACTAACCCAATTGAAGCTATTCATAATATGTAAAAAACTAAGAGTCATGAATCTAGAGCGTTTAGTTGTAATATAACTAAAAAGAACAAACATGCACATCAAGTTTTTAGAAATGATACCTATGGACAACCTAAATCTAGGCAACTTGCACATAGAAGAAACCATCTTCATAAAGCATATGCTTTTAGATCCTATATCTATCACACACATCATATTTCATTTTCACATAGACATAATAACAATAATTACGTGAGACCTCACACACAATTCTCAACCCATAAGAATAATAGTTATATGAGACCTCACACGTAATTCTCAACCCATAAACAAAAAAAAAAAAAAAGAAGAAGGTTTAATGGTCATTGTCATTATTGTGGCAAGTTTGACCACATCAACTATAAATGTGCCATTAGAAAGGTGCACCTTGGATATGGCAAAATATTTGACTTAAATGAAAGAATAACTAACCCCTAATAACTCAAGTATAGTTGGATATATAAAGTTGTTTGATTTGTTTTTGTAAGTGTGCTTGAAATCCTCAAATCTTGAGAATAAGTGTTATTTGGATAGTGGATGTTCAAGGCAGATGACTGATAACTCTAGTCACTTCATCTCTCTTGAAAAGAATGATGGAAGTGGACAAGTGACTTATGGAGATAATGGTCAAGGTAAAATTGTAGGAATAGGCAAAGCTAGTAATAAAAATACCCCCATTCTTGATAAGGTATTTCTAGTTGATGGTTTAGGACCTAACTTGTTTAGTGTTAATCAATTATGTGATAAAGGTTGTAGAGTCATATTTGAACCAAAATCATGCTTTGTTTCTATAATGTCCGATACAAAGTCTCATTAATTGGTGAAAGAGTTGACAATATCTATGTTATTGACTTGCAAGCTATGTCTAACCAATATATAAATTGCTTTGTATCTATTAATGATGACTTTTGTCTTTGGTATTGAAGGTTTTCTCACTCAAGCATGGACCTTCTTCGTAATTTAAACAAAGATGAGCTATTTAATGGCCTTCTAAAGATCCAATTTGAAAAGGACAAAGTGTATGATACTTGTTAAATGGAAAAGAAAGTAAAAATGTTATTGAAATCCATGATCAAGGTAACCATTTCTAGACCTCTCCAACTATTGCATATGGATTTGTTTGGCCCAACTAGAGCAGTTGGTTTAGGTGGCGTGCATTATGGTTTTGTCATAGTAGATGACTGCTCTAGGTATACATGGGTTGTATTCCTTGCTCATAAGGATAATTGTTTTGATGCTTTCAAATTTTTCACAAGAAAAATTCAAAATGAAAAAATCTAAAAATAAAAATCGCCTTTATAACCCATGTTCAGCAGCAACAAATTAAAGTTTAGTCAGTAAAAGTCAAAAAAATAAGTCATGCCTTTCTAACCCAAGTTTGGCCATCGAAGTCAAGTTCGGCCGTCAAAACTAGGCATCTTTAAAACTTCCTCCCTTGTTGCAAACAATCACTTCTCTCCCTCTCGCGGCTTTCTCTCTCCCTCTTCGATCGATCACCCTCATTTTCGATCGATTTCTGGTTCTAAACCATCGGATTTCATCACCTATCACTCCAAAATCCATTTTCAGCTGCTGTTTCAAGTTTTGCCCTCCCATTCCAAGTGTTGATCTTTTGGTAAACCATTTCTATCACTTTCTCTCTCTAAATTTTAAATACTTTATTTTCACTATTTTATTTTTTTTAGTGATTGAACCTTCGGATATTCATTAAGGTTAGTTTTGTTATTTTTTTAATTTGTTATATTTTTTAATTATTAAGCATTTTTTTAAATATTACAATTGAATGATAAGATTTGTGTTATTGGATTATGTTGATAAAATGTTAAATTCTTTCTGTCCCATGTGATAACTATAGGTTATAGAATCATTCCTTATAATGGGTAAGAAAAACAAGTAGCTCATGGGAATCCTTATAGGAGAGGGTAGTCCAGTAGCCAAAATTTGAAAACTGTAGAATTTACTCCTCCTCTTCAGCCTCTTTAGAGTTTTCCATTATTAGACAGGTTGATCCCATTGTTCTTTCTTTTCTCTAGAGATTTGTTGATTCTGGGAGAATTATTCATCCTAATAGTGTTACAACATTTATGCGTCATATATTTCTCCAGCCTTTTATTGATCAGGGCTGGGATCACCTATTCACTACTCTAGCACCTACCTGTTGTAGGATTGTTGGAGAGTTTTATGCTAACTTGCATCCTTTCCCTCGATAGGCTCCCACCTACCTTTTGACACTATAGCTTAATATCTGAGAGTTCGTAGTGCAGGTGTTACCATATCCAACACTCATAAGTGGATCACGAGTGTTATTTCTTCCTTACATTAGACTAGGAAAGTTTTTAGAGAGCATGAGCATACTGAGCTTGCTCAATTGCTGACATTTGCTCTAGATGCTTTCACCAAAGTATGCACCAGATTGTCATCTATGAGATTCTACCTCAAGTTGGTCATAGGACTAGTCTCTCTTACCCTAACATGTATGTGATCAAATGCCTCCTAGAATGTCATGATCTTAACTTCCATATATCATGATTCATACTATTTTCTACTCTCTTAGGTCGACTCTGCCTTTTGGTAGTCATCTCACTATTCTTCTACTTTGCCCTAGGTGTTGATCCTAACATTGAGTCTCAATTACCTCTTTCTAGTGAGTATCTCCCTTATACTAAGTCTACCATTATTCACATAGGACTTACCGGAAGGGGTAATACATATATTAACACTAGGAGATAACACACAGTGGTAGTCGCATATTCAGATGACGATGTTGAGATGACAGAGGATTCTCCCCCTACAGGCACTGGCCCTAGTAGTGGTGCAAAGTCGGATTCTCTTCTAGGTCTACTGATGAACTTTATGATGCCATAGGGCGACTTGAGCTTAGTGTTGCTCATCTGATAGACCATCGGACTCAGATCGAGTAACAACTCCACCACATTTTTGTGCAATAGCAAACTGTCATAGATCAACAAGTGCATATTCTATCCTATTTGCATCGATTTCATGGCTTGCCTCCTACACCACTGCCCCCATGATTTTTCTTCACAATTGTTTTGTCTTTATTATTTTTTGGTCTGCGTTGGCACTTTTTATATTTTGATGATGTCAAAAGAGGGAGAGATATGTATTGTTACTTTGATGATGTTGGCTTATATTGACTCTTGTCTTATTGTTACTTTGATGATATTTACTTATATTGACTCGTGTGTTATTAATCATGTATTGACTCTTGCGATGTTATTTAGGATGTTATGATAGTGATTTTATATTTTTTACCTTGATGTTGAATTATTTGACTCTTGTGATGCTTATTTTGTATCTTTCCATTTGTAATTTTTTTTAAAATGCATGAGCATCGTTCATTCATATACAACGCATTGCATCTCATGCAATTAAGTCAAAACTTCCCTTATATATTTTCTAAATTAATAAAATATGGCATAAATTATTTTTGAAGGGAAGCATATTAGGGGAGAATTAAAAAAAAAAACTCATATACTACACTTATGTTTATTATTTTATCATTCATTAATTATTTGTCACTATAATAAAGGGAGAAATTGTTGGACTTAAGTATCATAATTCTTATTTTGATGATAATAAATAATTAGTGTGTTACTACGTGTTTAAAATTTACATAGAGTAATTTAGTCAAAATCGATTTGAACTATTAAATACAATCACGGCTTTTAAACTAATTGGTAAAATTGAAATAATTAATTTGACATTGTATTTATAGTTTAGCCTCAAAAACCATAATTAGTCTAATAAATGAAAAACATTAAAAAATATTTCCAAGAAAAAAGTAGAATAAATATGATGATTAAATTTCGGAATTCACAGTTAATTATAAAAATATTTAATTTATCAAATAAAGTATTAAAAAAATCAAACTTTTTCATTAATTCTCTTTTAAATTTCTACATTATATCCTAACATTAGTTGTTAGAGACTGTTTGCATGGTGGCCCAATTTCCATTTCAGTCACAGGTGGTTGATTTTTATATTAATAAATGAAGAATAATGAAACTGAATGAATAGATAAGAAACTATTATTTATCAAATTTTTTTAAAAAAATAAGGAAAAGGATTTAAAAAAGATAATAATTATTGAATTTTTTATTTAATTATTGAATTTTTTATTTAATTATTGAATATATATATATGTGTGTGTGTGTGTGTGTGTGTGTGTGTGTGTTATTTATTATTTAGTAATTTAGAGTTATTATATTAAAAGGAGATGATGAGAGCCCCTGGTTTTGGATTGAAGGGCGCAAGTGGCTGGAAGCGTTTTGGTAGAAGCAGACAGCAATACATTCAATTTACTCTTTTTTTTTTATTCAATTTAATTTCTTTTTTTTATTTATTTTTAACTAAAAAAAAAAACGATGTAAATGCTATTTCAGGAATTAAAAAACGAATTAAATACAACTAAGAATTTCAAGTATTATTTGGGGTTGGTTGACCAATGAATTTCACACCTTCACGCTTTCCTCAATTTCTACACAATCCCACATTGACGCATGTGCCCCACCCACTCCTACGCAAGTTTCTTCTTCTTTTCTTTTTTTAATATAAATTATATTTATTAATAACACCAAGTCTCATTCTATACAAAAAAAAAAAATTATTATTTTATTTATATAGTTAATAAAATTACTGTTTAATTTTTATTTTTTTTAACTCATTATTAAAATATAAAATAATTAAAATATTTATTAAAAAAATTATTTTATAATTTTTATATTTAACTAGTTTTTATAATTTTAAAATCACACCTATATATAATTATTTAGTTTTTATAATTTTTAAATAATAAATATTTACTATTTAAAATAATTAAATATTTGATATTTAAAAAAATAAATAATTAATGTTTAAAATATATAAATTATTTAATATATTTTAATATATAAAATTAATAATAATATAAATAAATAATTTAATTAAAAAACACAATCTACGAAATTAAAACAAGATAGCAAATGTCCAAACTACAAAGGGCAAAGGCTCTCGAGAGCCTAATACAAATCACTTGCACCATTTCAATTAACTTTTTCAAAAAGCCACTTTAATCTAAAAATAAGAATATATAAACAGATAAAAATATGAAATTAATATTTAAATATACAAAATAAATTAAAAAAAAAACTTAATATACGAGGATTCCTTCTCTTCCATCCTTCTTATCCGCGGGCGGGTGGCCTAACGGATTAGATCTTGGCGGGGTGGCCTAACGGGTTAGATCATTAAGTTTGGATGACAACAATCTCATCCTTCTATTCTTATTCCAATAAGTTCTGGACAAAAATGCTTGTGAAGATAGTGAGTTGTCGACGAATGAAATGTACACGTGGCATCGGTACGTACTATATTTTTCAACATGATGCTTATTAGTCAATAAAATAATGAAAAAAAGTTGATAAACGAAGTAATAAAAGTTGAATTTTAGTGACAATTCCAAAAATAAAGTTAAGATTCGGTAAATATTTGAAAATTTGATAAAATTTTAGAAAATTAAAAAGAAAAAAAA